>PVIU01008783.1:0-80636 GCA_004026605.1 Ondatra zibethicus
CAGCCCTGCCTTGTTCAATTGCTGGGAACCAGATCAGGGCTTTGCACATGCTTGGCAAGTGCTCCCCCACCAACTGTATCCCCAGCCCCTTTTTCGACACCCCAAGTGACCCACCTATACCCATTTACCAAGTCAGGTCAAAAAGTGTTCCAGGTCTTTAGTCATCTTTATAGCTAAGTTTTAACACTCTTATGCAAAGTTAGCATTGTCTTGAGCACCATGTGACTACGATCCAGTTCAGTCACTTGGTTCTGTATCGAATTTGTTATCTACCTTGGGTCAAGTAGGAAAATGGGGTTCCCCTCAGGAGTTTGCCATCTGTGGCAGTATTTCATGGAGCATCACTAAAGTTCTGGAGGTTACTGTAAAAGAAATATTAAACACAATGCTTGTTCCCATTAAACTTAAAAACAAAATGTCTAATTTCCCATAAGCACAATAATTGATAAATTATATGACTACAAAAGAACTAAAGAAGACAATATCAAAAACCCTCAAAACATAAATATTTGCATCAGGAAGATTCTGCAGTCCAGGTAAAGTGGGTTTCTCTTTAGGAAGCATTTGTGATATGGTGCGCCATTTTGAACCTGATGTCATGCTGTTAAGCACATTTGCTTCTAAAAAGTCTTTTCAGGTAGACACATAATTCAACATAGTGGAGGTGGACTTAGAACAACTGTCACACTGGAAAAGGAGGCTTACTGTTTCCATTTTGACACTCAGTTGCAGAAAGAGAACAGCCCCCGGAGAAGCGGCAGTTTCCTCTGCAGTCAAAAGGAAGACGACACCCACCCTTTTCCACACCAAGGAGACCTCCATGCTCCCCGACCTGTGTCCATGTGGCACTGTGCAGACACTGATTCCATCCCATTTGAAGACCGGCCGCTTTCCAAACTGAAGGAGTCGGACAGGTGCTCGGCCAGCGAGAACCTGTATTTGGACGCTTTGTCCATGGATGATGAACCAGAGGATCCGCCACCCCTCAGGAACTGCCTTGCCAAGGTCAGCCTGGGTTTGTCCTCTGAGTTTACCAACAGCACGAGGGAGCCAGCGTTCTGTGCAGCCAGTGTCTGGCAGTACCCTCCTGGCAAGTTAGTTCCCCAGACCACCTGTGAACTCTTGCCAATGGTAACAGTTTTGTTTGGTGGGCCTGACCCTATTCCTGTGGTCAGTTTAACTTAGCTGTCTTGTTCTGGGTTCAGAAATGCTGGACTAGCGTCCCATGTTACATGAAAACTCTCAAGAACAAGTGTAGTCAACAAAACTCAGTAGACAAAGCAAATGTATAGTTTCAACTATTCTTGAAATCCTTGTACATTTTCTGATTCTAGAAAACTCAGATGACTGAGAAATAATTCTGTATTAAAGAATATCTTAACATTTAGTAGACATCACAAAATGGCAACTGCTATAAATATGTTATTCTGGGCAAAGGGGAAAAAACATCCAACAAGTGGATGGACAAATGATTGAATACATGAAAGCCACCAAAATTTCTGCAGCACAATGCCACTTATTTTCCCTGATGAGTTTGTTTTCTAAAGCCACATTTTAAAAACTGATAAAGGAATAGTGAGACTCTGTCTCAGTTAAACCCAGATGATGGGTGGGCATCCTGCTGTGGACATCATTACACATGAACCAGTTAATAGTGACTGTACCGGGATGATGGGGTGGGCACCCTGCTGTGGGCATTGTTACATGTGAGCCAGTTTACAGTGACTGTACTGGCTACTGTTCTTCCAAATACTTCATACTTACGGGACTTGTCTCGGATAGTGCTGAAATATGGGGACATTATGAAAGTTGAATGTCCCTGGTTCAGAATGCTGAGACCGTAGGGTTTCAGGTTTCCAACTGTTACGGAGTTTGGGATATTTACGTGTTCATAAAAAGGTATCTTGGGGTTGGACTCAGTTAAAACACAGAAATCATTTAAGTTCCATATTCATCTTATGCCTGTAGCCTGAAGGCAATTTTATTCCATGTACTTATTTTGTGTGTGAAACAAAGTCCAAAATTTTCAGATTTTGAAGTATTTCAGGTTACGGATTTTTGGATTAAGGGATGCTCAACCACATATGTCAGTCACGTCAGTGAAGTCAAATGCCTTACCCTCATCAGTGTGTATCAGGTCGGTAGGATGTCTGTTGGTTGGTCTGCCCCGCCACAGATCTGCAGGTAATCTCCGTGGTACAGCTTTGTAGCAGAGCGAACACAGGTTCAAGGGAGACCCTTGCTCCTCTGTGTGGTGGAAACAGAGGCTTGCTGTCTGTGAGGAAGACACGCTTCAGTATGACCGTGCCAAGGAATATGGTTTCATTACTGTCAAGTGGTTGTTTCTTCTAAACCATGTCAGCATGCGAGTCTTTCTCAATAGGCAAACTTTGTCTCTGTCGCTGTTTGTCAGCACAGTTCCTGCTGCTCTTAAGGGGAAGTCACCGCTTTTCTACTTCTGATCCTAACCAGGAATGTTCAATTACAAGCAGGAATCCCTGCCCTAAAGATGCCACCCATATCAACCTCCATAGCAAGATTTGGACCTGAGGACATTGGTTTCCCACCTTTCTGTTCACTGTCATCTTCCACTCCTACCTCAACACACACGCACCTGGACTTACTCAGGATTGCCAGTTCTTTGAGCTCCATACAGTGCAGGTGCAGGAGAACCATTTACTCAGCAAGCTTTATAGTCAGTGTTTCTCACTCAGGCGGGCCCCTGCCTCCCTAGGGAGACTACAGAAGCTCCTACCCTCCCATGATGCTGTGGATGCAGCTTTTACTGTTCCACTTCAAAGGGCTCAGTGCAGTAGCCTAGAACTTGGCCTCAGTGAGCATTTTGAATCACATCTTACATAGCAAAACAAGTCACTTTAGTGCAGGCAGGATTCCTAGGAAGCCAGAATTGATTGATTCTGACAGATGTTTGTTTGTTTGTTTGTTTTTCTTTATAGGAAGAAGAAAGTCGCAAGGGAAATCTTCAAAGGTAAGTAAAATTGATTGCTAAATTCAAAATCATTTGCTTTTAAGGATCCACTGTTTTGATGCAGTGTTTGTGGGTACTCTCCAAAATAATTTACAGTAAGTATCTGCTGTTAAATTATTTGTTTCGTAGATTAATATTAGCAAAAAGGCAGCGTGTGCTGGTTTGTGTCTTCGGATAAGAACTGTGTTTGCCGTGTCCAAAGGAGTGCCTGAAAAAACAGTCTTTCAAAGGTCTGTGGAGACTTTCTTATGGGCAGTTCAGAAAACCACTCCGCTTCCGAGGCGTTGTTCATGGCAAATGGGGGATTTTTGTTGTTGTTGTTGCAGCCTTCCCTGCTGTGATTCCCAAAGGAAACAGACCTTAGCTGTGACCCTCATGTTAGCTGTACCTTCCTGGTTTTGCCTTTTCTTCCCTCCATAGATGGACACGTGTCATCTCCAGTGCATTCTGTTTCTCTGGCAGTTTGCCACTGTCGGCTCCCCTCATCCTATCTTTCCCAGGGATTTGGAGGCTGTAAATGACTGTCTCCTTTGCACCCAATACCATCTGTTTCCACAGAACCCACAGAGTTGCCCGGACATGGTGCCCTTCTCTGTCTTCCCCAGGCAATGCAACTATACTTGCCGGCCTGGGCTCTGGAAGTGATCTGCATAGGCCTCTTGCTGTGTTTCCATGGGTCTGGGACTTAAGTGCTTTGAGCCGTAGTTGCTTCATCCGTAAATAGGGGAGTCGGATTCTTTGAAATATTTTGTTGTTATTTTCTTTGTGGAGTTCACACGTATGAACACACAGGAAGCCAGAGAAGCAGCGCACATGGTTTAGCTGTCGCTCCATCAACTGCTGTGCCCCATTCACAGCAGCAGTCGCTCTGTGTCCAGATGAAGGCTCATGTCCTTCGCCTTTGATACCCGTAGGCCTCCCATCTCTCTCTTCCTTTGTGCGCTGTAACTGTGATTTTAAGTCTTATTTGCTTCTACTGATTTCGGAAGTAGTCAACATGGGGGTTGCAAATTTTAAGTAGCATCAAATGTCTAACACAAAACAATGAAGGTGCCGATTCCATGTGGCCCCCTGACTTCTAACCATCTTTTGTACCAGGAGGCACCCGGCCATGCTTCCAGTGTATTCCAGTTGTTGTTTCATCACTGTGTCTGCTTCTAAGGTCCATGCCCCTCCATTCTTTCTCATCTCTGTGTTCCTCCATCCAGCTAACACTACGAAGCCTCCACCTGTGATTGCCACTAGTGGTTCAGTGTAGCAACCATTGAGCATTAGACTTGCTCACAGGACAGCCTCAGTCTGGCCTTTCTGTTACTACCAGGTTCTATAGAGGGTGATCTGGGTGCCAGGTATGGGATCCCTTCTGGTGTGGCTAGGACTGAATTAGAACCCTAGGTGTAAAGTCTGCCTATCAAGCTGAAAGGAAATGGGTCTAGTGGGATGGTAAGTTGGTGTCTTCCTTGCCTCCCACTTCTGCTGCAGCTGGAGCGATTCTGTCACCTGAGTTGGTGGGCACACCCAACCCCCAGCCTCTGACCATTTGTTTTCCCTGGTGGATAGGCAAGCAGCATGAAGACCCCAACCCCCTCCTGATTTGTCCACTGTGCCACCCCACCGTCTCTGTGGAGCATTCACCAAGTTTCTGTCAGATGTTGAAATGCACCCACATTCATACCCATTGGGCGATGGCTACCAAAGTCCAGCTCTTGTCACTCACCTACCTTCCCCTTTACGGTCGTTCATGTGCCTGAGGGAGTTTTCCTCCTTTAGAGGACAGAAAGAACCAACACACACACACACACACACACACACATGCAGAGAGAGAGAGAGAGAGAGAGAGAGAGAGACCACTTGGCTATCGAGAGGAAAGCTGGGACAGAAGGCGAGGACGCCCCTTTCTGAATTGGGTGGGCTTGATTGTATTCTTGGTTGAAACAAGACTCAAAACTGATCAGGATTTCCACTTCGCTATTTCCTCCGACATCTTTCAAGTGGCCTTTGGAGATATCGAAGTCAGTGGTGAGTGCGGCTGTTTGGATGAAAGAGATGAGAACCTGTAGGTATTTCACCAGAGTCTCTCTCTGCACGTCCTATGGCTCACAGTAGCTAGGGAGTATGGCGTGTTCATCTTCACAGGTTCATGGAAGCCAGCAGAGGGTGATCCTCCATAGTGGCTTGAGTCGCCAGACCACAGTCTGGAATTAGCTATGACTGTGGGTAGGTAATCCACGCATCTGTGTGGCCACGGAGGGAGTAGCTCTATGCAATTCAGACCAAGGCAAGGCTGCAGACCAATTGCAGAGCTATGCAACTGTGGGCATTCATGGGGTGAGCGTAACAACCATCCAGGATATCGAGTGGCTGACCCGATTTTTAAAGGGTTAGGTAGAGGCAGGCACCTCCATGGGTACGTCTTGTGTAGAGTACAGTCTAGGAGCTGACCCCTGTTCTGCTTTTTTTCCCCAGGGCTGTGTCTGTGTCTTGTATGTCTGAATTCCAACGTCTGATGGACGTCTCCCCATTCCTGCCTGAGAAGGGCCTACCATCTGCCAGCAGCAAGGAGGATGTCACTCCACCCCTGTCTCCCGATGACCTGAAGTACATCGAGGAGTTCAACAGCAAAAACTGGGACTATACTTCCCCAAGGGCTGGGACCGATAGGCCTCCAGACCTCTGGGCAGACAGGACCGAGGTGGGGAGGGTAGGACATGACTCCACCACAGAGCCTTTCCCCGACTCCTCCTGGTACCTGACCACAAGTGTCACCATGACGACAGACACCATGACCAGCCCAGAGCACTGCCAGAAGCAGCCACTGAGGAGCCATGTCCTCACCGAGCAGTCTGGGGTGCATGTATTGCACAGCCCACCTGCTATCCGCAGGGTTGACAGTATCGTGTCGGGTGGTGAGGGAAGGAGCCGAGTGGACCCAGAAGGCCCCTTTCCTATGAGCAGAGCAAGAGGGAACCTGGCAGATGCCAAGGGAGGTCATCCGGAACCTGTGCTCAACAGGTGGCCTTGCACCCCACCCAGACACCCCCGAGACTATGTGGAGGGGTCTCTACGCCCCCTAGAGAAACCTGCCTGCCCCTCCCTGGGATTCCCCTCCCCATTGCACAGCCTAGATATGTCGAAGAACATGAGTGATGACATGAAGGAGGTGGCCTTCTCTGTCAGGAATGCCATCTGCTCTGGTCCCGCTGAACCACAAGTCAGGGATATGGCCTGCCAGACCAACGGGTCCAGGACAGCAGGGACACAGACCGTCCAGACAATCAGTGTGGGCCTGCAGACTGAGGCCCTGCGTGCCAGCGGTGTCACCAGCAGCCCCCACAAATGTCTCACGCCAAAAGCCGGAGGAGGCACTACACCCGTGTCTTCTCCTTCCCGAAGCCTTAGGAGCAGACAGGTGGCCCCTGCCATCGAGAAGGTGCAGGCCAAGTTTGAACGGACCTGCTGCTCCCCAAAGTATGGTTCTCCCAAGCTTCAGAGGAAGCCCCTGTCCAAAGCTGATCAGCCAAATAGTAGGACCTCGCCAGGCGTGGCCCAGAAAGGGTTCAGTGAGTCAGCCTGGGCCCGCTCCACCACCACAAGGGAGAGCCCTGTGCACACCACCATCAACGATGGCCTCTCCAGCCTCTTCAACATTATTGACCACAGTCCTGTTGGGATGCGAGCTGGGAGCCGTTCTCGCTCAGCAGAACCTCGACAGGAGCTGGGTCCAGGCCAGGAAACAGGCACCAGTTCCCGAGGAAGGTCCCCCAGCCCCCTAGGGATGGGCTCAGAGGTGTGCAGGGAGGATGGGGGAGAGAACACACCAGTGAGACAGGACTTGTCTGCCCCCCCTGGCTACACGCTCACTGAGAATGTAGCCCGGATCCTCAATAAAAAGTTGTTGGAGCATGCCTTAAAGGAGGAGAAGAAGCTAGCCGCCCATGGCCCCTCAGGTTTCACCAGCGACAGCCACACCGGAGAAGCAGGAACAGCTGAACCAGGATCCATGGAGGTAAACTGAGTACCACTCCATCTCCCATTAGCTCTGCCTTTAGCTGCTTAGCTTAGAAAGGCCAGAATGGGTCCTGGGCCCTGGTTTCAGGAATCCTTGTAAGTTGGCAGGAATGCGGTAAACTGTAAAATGGAACAGGCAGAAAGACACACCCTGAGTAACGTAGAAGAGATTACTTTTACTTTCCTCAAAATCATGGGGACGTGGTTTGGTCTGACTCTGTCCTCTGGTCTGGGTTAGCCTCTCTCTCTGGGTCTAGGAGCTGTACCTGGAGCGCACTTGCTTTCTCTCTGTGTGACTTGGTGCAAGTGTGGAAACTGAGTGAGTGGAAACCATGTGTGCACGTGTGTCTGTCTGCCTGTGAGGGCTTCTACATGCTGCAGATTTATGTGGGCTTCATGAGGAGCATGTTACCGTGTGTTTGGGCCACAGACACAAAACCCTTTCATTGGGAACTACAAGAATAGCTTTTCAGGCCACCTCAGTAGAGACCCGCAGATTGTCATCTTATAAACCACCCTTCTTCATTGGACTCAGGCAATGGATAAAGTAAAAACAGTGCCCAACAGAATGTGGCAATGGTGACAGAAATCTGTCAGCACTGGATTCCTTTCTGATACGTATACCTATATATCCACTTGTGTTCTTGCCCTGGGAAAACTAAACAAACAAATCAAAAACCACACAAGCAAACAAGGAAACCCATGTCTATGGTGGTACACAGCTTTAATCCTAGCACTCGGGAGACAGAGGCAGGTTTATCTCCAAGTTCTAGGCCATCCCAGGCTGCATAATGAGAACGCATCTCAAAAGCAAGGAAGAAAATCCTCTGTCCACAGCAAAATCAAACAGCCTGATACTGAGTGGTGACAGCGTGGGGATTGGCGCCTCACTGTTAATGCAGTGCTGACAGAGCAGGTCTGTCCAGTAAGTGATCACTTGACGGCTGCTCCCGGGAGCCTGGTGTGCCTGTGCTCATGAGCATCATCCAAGCCCAGCCACTCCCACATAGAGCATGGGCAGGGGCAGAAAACTGCAGGGTGCTCTCAGACTGCCCACTGCTTCCTTGTAGCTCTGGCTTCCTGGGTGACGTGAGGAGAAAGATGTATTTCCTTTGCCACTTGCCTCAAATTGCTCACAGGGGAGAAATGATTAGGTTTCCAGTCCAGCCCTCGGAGGAGTAATTAACTCAAAAGACAGAGTTCAAACCAGTAGGGCAGGCCTTGCTGATTTGACGGTTAGCTATAGAAATGGCAATCCCGTGCACTGCTCTTCCCAAGGTCTGAGTTCTAGGGACAGATTTCTGTTTCTTAAGAGTATTATAATTTAATTATAATTAATTATTTAATAAGTAATAATCAATTATAATCATAATTTAATTGGAGATTATGTGCAGTTTCAGAGGTCTAGCCTAGTGTCATCATGGCAGAAAGCATGGCAGCCTGCAGGCAGACGTGGTGCTGGAGGAGGAGCTAACAGTTCCATACCTGGACCCACAGGCAGCAGGAAGAGAGGGACTCTGGGCCTGACTTCAAATTTTGAAACCCACTTCCAGTGACACCCTTCCTCCAACAAGGCTATACCTGTTCCAACAAGGCCACACCTCCTAATCCTTCTCAAGTGGTGCTACTCTCTGATGACTAAGTACTAACATATATGAACCTATAGGGGCCATTTTATTCAAACCACCACATTCACTCCCTGACCCCCATGGACTTGTAGCCAGATCATAATGCTAAATGCATTCAGCCCAACTTCAGAAGGGACCGATTTCTTACGTGCTCTGAAAAGAAAGGACATCACAGGATAAGAGTTTTCAGGTAGCAAATGGTGTCTTCTCTGATCTTTTTACCACGGAATCTCAGGAGCCCTCAGTTGTGGCTTGGGAGGGTCTGTTTGTACATGAATATGTTGCCTTCGGTTAAAACAGAACTGGTTTTCAAGCATTGTCAATTGGCTGGCTTGAGTTTCTACTCATCTTAGAGACCAAGTAGAAAATTTGGGAACCAAAGAACTTTGTATTCTTGGCAGCGAGTGAGAAAATGGCTGACACAGAGGTTTAGTAGAGATAGCACATACTTTAGTGGAGTCAAAGCCCTGTGATGCAAAACCATGCTGTCACTGCAAGTCACCCCGCACTGCCCTTATTTTCCAGAAAGAATGTGTTTAGATTCTTAATTGCACACACGCATGCGAACACACACACACACACACACACACACATGCTGTCACTGCAGGTCATCCTACACTACCCTTATTTTCTGAAAAGCATGTCACACACACACACACACACACACACACACACGTGCGCGCGCGCATTGGCTACCAAACAAGCTAAGAGTCAGGACAGGAACACAGGTAGCTTCAGGGCCCAAGAACCCGCAGGGAGACTCACTGGCAGCATTTCAAGGCCATGGGCTCATCTTCCCCTTTTCTCAGCAGCTTGCTTGTTCTGGGTGCCAGCAGAATCATTCCTGTTTGGATGGACCCCACGTAATGGGCACATTGGGAATCTCGCCTCATCTCAGTGAATTTGTGGGGTTCTGCCTTTGACACTCAGAGCAGCGGAGTCGCTGGTGTTTTCCCCGCTTGTGCCAAGCACCCTGTGTGGCATTGTCTGGGATCTCCACACATGAGAGACAGGAAGTGTCCCTTCCTTGCTTCCCTCTCACCCCACAAGTGGCCCTGGCCTCTCTCTTGAAGCTTGGCAGCAGAGCAGAGATGTGCCAAGAGAATGCTCTGGCATCCTTCCCTCCCAGAGCTAATGTACGGTGGAGGGGACGTTTGAGCGCAGGCGGCCATGGCTTGTGACCAGAACAAACCAGGCTGTGTACCCAGCTGTGCCACTTTCACCCCTCCCTTTGTCACGTAAGTGCCATCAGAGAGCTAAGGGACCACTGCCCGTCCTTGGTTCACCTTCCTTCTTCAGCCTGTTGATACATGGCAGAAGACAGTCCTGTGACTGAGTGCCATGGCCACTGCCTCCTGCCTCTACCCGGCCTGCCTCTTAGTGAACCCAGGGACCGCCGTTCTCTCCTGGAGGCCACCTTGGAGCGGGGGACTGTACTTGTACTGTTCTTGTGTTTGAAACTTTCCAACCGACTTGGTTTTCTCTCCTTTTTCTGTCTATCTGTCCAGAACCAAACTGTCTTACTAACTGCCCCATGGGGACTCTAGCCCTGCCTGCCTCACACTGTAAGTGCCTCCTTCCTCACTCCCTCCATCCAGAGAGTTGTGTGTACTCGTGGTCACATTCATCACCATGTGTGGAAATCCACTCTCATCCGCAGGAACAGACACTGAGGGCACACACCCCGCTTTGCGTGCCTCCAGGGTCGACTACTTAGCATGTAGGTTCTGCTGAGATTTCTCCTCTCATGGAGTTTGCAGTTGAGAAAGAACATTGGCTGGAGGGCATCTCAGGCACAACTCAAGTCTTTGAGCCCAGCTTCTGTTGGTTTCCACCCACCGCTGCTCCCTGGCATTTCAGTTGCATCTGTGTGTTGCTGGGTGCTGGGCTGTGTTGAGCCTTCTCTGTTTTTTTTTTCTCTTTTTTCAAACCATCATGCCAGAAAGAATAAATCCAAATGTTTCTTGTCTTTTCAAGTGAGTCTATTGGCCAAAAAGTAAGTTCTTGCTAAGTATTGGCTGAATGGATCATAGCAGGAACATCCCTGTTCCCTATATTTTTGAGAACTCTGGGATTGGCCTTCAGAGCCGGAACTGAGTGAGGCCCTGTGAGAAAGCACACATTATGGTTTGAATCAAGGATGTAGTCACCCTCCTAATCTACCTGAAGTTAAGAACTATCATAGAGCCATACTGTACGTGGTGACGCACACCTTTAATCCCAGCCCTGGGGAGGCAGAGACAGTGGATATTGGTGAGTTTGAGGCCAGCCAGAGCTACCTAGTGAGATCCTGTCTTGTGGGTGAGGGAGACACAGCCGCCATAGCAGGGGGAAGGGTGAATGGCCAAGAAAGTGATGGGAAGGGCCGTTTGCCCACACAGCCACCTCACTGGCTTATGGGTAAAGGCCAGCATTGCTCGTGTATGTGTGCTGGTATCTTGCCAAGGAAATGTTAGTTTTCCGTGACATTGTGGCCGCACATTTCTTCCTGCGCAGACGGGTGCCAGTGAGGAGTGTGGGATGGCCTCTGAGCTGGTTCTGTTCAGCCTCAGTGGGAAGAAGGGGCTGGCTGGACCTGTACCAGCAGCCACACCAACTGCAGCAAACATGCACATGCTCACTCCTACAGTGGTGGGAACAGGGACACAGATTTCACAAGCTGTACCCACCCTCCTCTGGGCACTGTGAGGTGAAGTTACAAGACACAGATACAGGGCCACCTTGACTTCGTGTGTACCCACGTGGCAGCCATGAGTACACCCTGGCTGTCACTGCACCATTGGCATAAATGGCCCAGGAAAGATTTTCCTAGGTCAGGTAAGATGCCTACCAAACGGAGGCATCGGATGGAATGGTCTCAGTGTTTCCTTTTTTACTGGCCCCTCAGGGATGAGGGAAAGACTGTCCCATTGCTCCATTGCTCTTACAGAAGCCTGTGGGCCCCTTGCTGCCCTTGGGTCATGACATCCTCACTGGCCATCTCTGAGCTTCCTGTCATGTTTTCATCTTGTCCCCAATGCCGTCACCTGCCTACTGGACATGGCATCTGTCCTTCCATCCCTTCTGTTCCTAATCTCTTCATTTTGAGCCCTTCATTGTCATGTCTAAATCTTCTGGTTCACCTCTTGACTTCCTTTGTGGGCCCTAACTCCATGACATCATGTGTGTTCCTTTCATCACGTAATATACCCCTCCGGACCTGTGTGAGTGTCACCCCCGGTTCACTGTGTGACACAGCTTTCTGCCTTTCTGTGTGTCCGTAACTTCCACGTTTGGACATCCCTGTTCCCTGGCTTTCAGGCTAGGAGCACGTAGCTCCACAGCCCTTTTAAACAAGCAAACAACTACAGATGATCCACACCACGCCTGAGCGTTGTGTGTCACGTGGTCAGCACTCAGACTGTTACAATGGCTGAAGCACAACCGTGTGGGCACGGTCTAGTCCTAGTTTGTGAGACTGCCGCCGTGGTGGCGAGTCATTAAACAAAACTAGACCTCAATTAAAATTTCTGCCTGCGGCACTTTTTCCCACACTGTGGGAGTTTGCCTAGCCTTCTGCCAGTCAGCTTGGAATAAACAGTGGCAGAGTTCTGTTTGGCTCTCTGTGCTAATACAGCTGAGTTCCACCCCGGGTCTCTGTGGGCCTCAGTAGACTGAGATCTTGCTACACTAACTCAGTAGTTGAAGGGATCCTTCAAGGTGCTCAAGGATGGGACTGGCAAAAGGTGAGCCCATTGCTACCTCATCTTCTCTGTGTTCGAGCCCAGTTCTGGAGATGCCCTACAAGCAGAACCATGTCCCTATGTTTTGTCATATTTTGTCACAGTGTAAATGGTCACATGTCCTGTGTCACCATTCATCCATGTGGAATGTTTTACTGATCACTTTAGGTTATTCTCCACGCATGCCATAATCATTCAGATGCTGTAGCCTCCTGGGCTGTTCCGTTCGACTTCAGCGTGTTTGGTCTATGTTGGGGCCATGGCCCACGTGACACTCCAGGTCTGAATAACGCTGTCTCCCTCTCTCGGCTCTGAAGGAACTACCTTGTTCTGCACTCGCGCCATCCCTAGAGCCCTGCTTCTCCAGGCCAGAGAGACCAGCCAACCGCCGCCTTCCATCCCGTTGGGCCCCACCTTCCCCCACTGCCTCACCGTCTCAGTCGCCCGGAGACCGAGTGTCCTTGGAGGAACATAGTGAGGAGGAGCCACCAGAGGAGAAGCCACACCTGTGACATGATGCAAGCTTGCATGAATTATCACCAGAATAATTCACTGTAATTTGCACAACCAGACCATCACCACCCACCCACCTCTGCCTCAAAGGGAAGATGCAGCTTTCTCAAGGTCAATGATGTCTTTAAACACACGCGACTGCTGAATGTTCAGCCTGGTAAACTGAGATGTTTCGGCCATGAAACAGTAAAATGTGCCTGTAATAATTTTTTCATAGCTCAGAAAACTATTTTTGCCTCCATCTTTTTTACACACAATATTATTAAACAAAAAGATAAATAAGGTATAAATAGATTTAAGAGTTTTAATATGTATATCTTAAGAGATTCCGAGCAACCTTGTTCCCAATCCTGACTGCCTTTGTTCAACTTGCACTGTTTCATTATGCTTGGGGTTCTCACTATTGAGTTCAGAGCGTCCTAAGTTAAATTTCATTTTGTTCAGTGTTAGGATTTTTTAAGAGTCTCTTTTAATGCTTGAGACTGCCCAACTCAGTGAACTCTTTGTAGTGAAAAGGCCACGTGGCCAGAAGACAAGAGCGTCTGTTATCTGGAAGGATGCAGGTCAACAATTGTGAAAAGGTACGGAGTCCATGAGCTGGACTTGAGACTCACTGCGTGACCCATAAACTCTGCCTACCGTACATCCTCGAGCACCTGTACACACACTGCGCTGTCCCTGCCCTCACCTGCGTGTGCGTCACTCTGACCCACTGAGTTGTTGTAAAGTTCCTTGTACCATACTGTTACTGTTGGTCCTCCTGTACCAATGAGACAACAGCACCATTTTTAAATTATTGTTAGGATGTTAACTGGGAGTGTACAAAGATCAGTCAACATTTTCTTGTTTAAGGAAAAGCACTACAGAAAACCCCATGAGGATGCCAAATTGAGACAAATGATGGTGCCTCAGAGTCTGTCTGAGACCATGATGATACAGAAATAAAGCCCTTACAAGGAAGAAACGAGGTCTTGGGTGTCACACTTCACTGGCTGCTTCCTCCCCCTGTCTTCTTTAGCTCTAAAGGGAAAGTTTTTCCAGGTTTTCTGTTGCTGACAGAGTGCAGGGAAAGGGGATGTAGAGGAGGAGCCTGGTCACACATCTCCTGGGGCCGCACCCTTGCGACATGGCATTGTCGCTTTCAGGACTCTGAGGGTCCAGGAAAATAAGTGGCTTTGTTTCACTACAGACACTAGAGCTGAGGAGGGACATGTCAAGGTGGCTACCAACAAGTATATGTGGCCAACATCTTCCCTTCTAATCAGGAAAGGGAGGAGATCACAGCTATGGTATCATTCCATCTCCACTGCAGAGAGGCAGCCCAGCATTTTGGCATTGGGGGTGGTGTGAGGATGGAGTTCGGAAGACACTGCTGAAGAGCCCAGGACTATTTACAAACGCCAGAGCTTCTGGCTTTGATGCTTCCTTCTAAAGAAGAGGAAATAGGGTCTCTTCCCAGGGTCACACAGTGCCTCCTTTAAACAGTTTTCAAAGACAGGTATTAGTGAGAAGATGGGGTGATTGGAACCTTGACAGCATGTTGGAGAAGTTAGTGATGGAGCACCGTGGAAGACAGCATAACCGTTCCTTTAACTCTCACACAGTTACTGCATAGCCAGCCATCCCACGGTGGATACACAGTGCTTGTAAGTGGAAACAAGACTCATATAGATGCCTTTACACCGCTTTTCACTGTGGCATTGCTATAGCAGCCAGAAAACCAGAACTAGCACACGTGTCCACCTGCACATGAGTGGAGAAACAAAATCTGTATGTGCAGTGGGATATTAGCTCGCAGCAAGGAAGAAGGACGCTCTGGTACACTCTTCATTGTGAACCTTGTAAGTGAGCTAAGTCAGTCACAAGTTAGTGATGGGTTTCCACTCGTGTGCTATTTACTAATGCAGGCGTTCTTAGAGACAAAATAGTGGTCACTGGGGGGGCTGAAGGCAGGAGAGATGGGAGCTGGCATGAAATGGTGGCAGGGTTTCAGTGTAGGATGAAGAAAAGATGCTGGAAGTGGGTAGTAATGATAACATTGTCCAACAGTGAGAATACACTTGATGACAGTGAGTTAACACTTAAAAAAGCCAACACAGTAAATCTTGCAATTTTACCATAATAAAGCCTTTTTAATGCAAAAAATAAAAGTTTCACAGAATCACACTAGATACAGCCACAAACAACTTGTCAGCAAAGGTGTGTTTTGTGGGGTTGGGATATGGCTCCATGGGAGAGTGGTCCTAGCGTGTTTGAAGCCTTGGGATCACTCTGCAGTCTTAGAGACAGAAAGAGACGTTGACAGGTGCATAGCATCACTCTTTCCACTGGAACCAGCAACTTAGTGAGGGTGACAGGCATGCATCAGGACTGCCATCTCCACCTGTGCGCCCTCTGTATCTTTACCCTCAGACAAGCATCCCGAGTATTGGCGGTGATGATCCCAGCAGTCAGTCCTGTGACTTTGGGGGTCCCTGGAGAAAGAGTTTCCACAAAGCTCAGATTTGATGGTCTTTACAACCCATCAAGGTTGCTATTCCATTGCTGCCTAAGCCAATCATGGTGACAGGCTGGCCCTGCAAAGGAGTCTGGGAGCTGTTGGAATAAGGGAAGAGGGTGCCTGGAAGGCAATGCAGTCTGTGTGCCGCTACGAGACACCCAAAAGGTGCAGGAAAAGGCTTTCGTCACCAGGATTGTGCCACCCGGTTGGAAGAGGTAAGCTTCCGAGGCACAGCAGGGCCTGGGCTGGTGCAGACAATATAAGCACCATTTCCTTGTGGATGAGGGAGAGGTGTGGGAAGCTTTACTAAGATCAGCCTCATCAGGGAGCTGGCTACTTGCAGGCCTTCCATGAATAAAGCCATATGGAACCTCCAGCTACTTAGGTCTACTATGGAGCCACTGAGACAGTAGGATGAGATCATTTCCCACTGGTCCATCCAGATGGACACGAAGGCAGTTCTGTGGGTTTGGGGTCGGCTACAAAGGCAGAGCAGCTGCCTCCTGGGCAGGCCCAGGGGAAGGGAAGGGCCCATCTCCACCCTTCAGGTGTCAGCTGTTTTCACGAACTAAAGAAAGATGTGACAGATTCCTGAGGCCCAGGAAGCAAGACTCAGCCACCAGCATGTCCTACCCATGGGGGGCGGCAGCTCCAGCAGCCCGGAGACCCTGACAAACCACAGTCAAGGGGTGGGAGCTACACACTGGGCCTGACATTTTTATCCCAGAAAATAACATGCTATGGTAAGGTTTTCAAATTATGGATCTGGTTTTTTATCTTTGTTCGTAACTCTGATTGTTTTTCTTTACCCTTTTCTATAAAATGACCTAAGAGGTTTGCAGATACTTAATTTCTTTAATTTTTACTGAGTGCATTTAATGTTTTGGTATGCACAGTGTAATGCTCACTGCATACTCTCCCTTGTGGCGAGAGCCCCTGAAATGGATTCTCTTATTCCCTCTGGGTTTAAAGAGCCTTTCTCCTGGCCCACCTTGAACTCAATCCTCCTGCCTTGGCTTCCCCAGTGCTGAGATTACAGGCGTGCGGCACCACAACCAGCTCTAGACTCCAATTCTTTCAGCAAAATTCCCAAACACAGCACAGCGTCACTGCAGCCTTTATTTCAGGTATTGGAGCTCCAGGCTTTCTCAGACTTGGTGGGCAGTGTGCACTTCCTGTTTTCTAAAAGCCACTGGAGAGGTCAGCTGCTTGTTCCTAATTTGTTGTTGTTCGGTTGTGGTAAAATATATGCTGTATAAATTTTACCATTTAAACCCTTTTTTTGTTTTTTGAGACAGGGTCACTATGTATCTCTGACTGTCCTGGAACTCACTGTGTAGACCAGACTAGCTTAGAACTCAAGACTTGCCTCTGTCTCCCAAGTGCTGGGATTGAAGGTGTGTGCCTCCACACCTGGGATTTAAACCATTTTAAAAGGTACTTTTCAGTGGTAGTAAATACAGTGTTTTGCCAACCACTACCCTGTCTTGCAGACACCCCACGAAGCCCCAGATGCATTAGCTGCCTCTTTCCCTGCATGCATGAACTTGCTTTCATTCTTCAGGGTCTTGCTACTTAGGAAATTTCTCATAGGTGGGTATTTTATAGACTGTGTGGCCTTCTAGGTCTGGCTTTTTTCACTTAGCATAGAGGTTTCAGGGTTCATCCATGTTGTACAAGTAACAGGACTTCATTGATGTGTTGAAGACAGGGTTTCTCTTAGTATCCCTGGCTGTCCTGGATCTCACTCTGTAGACCAGGCTGGCCTCTGCCTCTTCATTGCTGGGATTAAAGGTATGGGTCACCACCTCCTGGTTGACTTCATTCATTCTTATGGTGTATAAGAATGCATTGTATTTTGTGTATCCATTTAGTAGTTGGTAGTATGTGTCTATTTTTAAAACAAAATAAAACTTTTGCTCCCCTTTGAAGAGCCTGAAGCATTCCCTCCAAAGGACAGGATTCACAGTGAGCATTCAGGACCAGGCACTTTGGAATCCTTAAACTTCCTTGTTGCAAGAGGCCCCCATTCTTAATACATTCGTCATGATTGTCTTTGATTACATATTGGCCTTTCAGCAACTCTTCTCTGTGAACACAGTGTGCATCAGAATCATGTATAGCAAGAACACAGGCTGGGTCATAGACAAGCTATTTTCATAAAATTGAAGACACTGCATATTTAAAACCACTTGGGGCCCTAGAACCCATACAGCACTAAGAGCCAAAGACCTGGGGCCAAGTCCTGGCTCAAACACTTGCAGCACCAGGCCACCCTTCTAAGGCTCAGCTGAAAAGCAGCAGCAGTGACGCCTGCTTCACTAGGATGGTGTCAGGATGAAGGTCTGCGGTTGTACCTACGGTGTGCAAGATACCATGTGCAGGTTTGCCAGCCACGGAGACAGGTGGATTAGCCCCGCAGCCTTGCGGAGCCTTTGTTCTGGTGATGCAGCGCACACAGGAAAGCTCGCTTGATAGAGAGAGCAGCTGCTACCAAGTGGGGCCCATTTTGCCTGCCACTTATTATGCTGTCCCTGAAGCCAGCCTATGCATGAGGCAGCCAAAGAGACTGAGAAGTCCTTGGGCTTACGTCAGCCTTCCTAGGGTTGCAATGCAGAAACAGGTGGTCTGGGGTGGGACGGATGCTTATGGCCCACTGTTACAAGGTGGTCCATCAGTCACTTGTTACAGGCCCACAAAAGGAATCAGTGGCTCCAACAATTTCTTGCTAGACAAGGAAAGCTATTTCCAAATCCCCATAACAAAACAAATAAACAAAAAACATTCTTCACCAAGCGGTGGTGGCGCACGCCTTTGATCCCAGCACTCAGGTAGGCAGAGGCAGGCGGATCTCAGTGAGTTCAAGGCCAGCCTGGTCTACAGAGTGAGTTCCAGGATAGCCAGAGCTACACAGAGAAACCCTGTCTCAAAAACCCAAAAACAAACAAAGAATTCTTCACCAAGCTGGCAGGGCCGTGTCACTTTACCAGTGCATTAAATGACGTCTACGACCAGTGACAAAGCAAGGATCTAGAAGCAAGTGAGCCGAGGTTTGCTCAGGTCTTCTCTGGATTTAACTGAAACCACTTACTCTCCAGGTTTCAGACTTTAGGGACGGAGAATGGCTCATGTCTCCTACAAAAGGAAAAGGTATAAATAAATTTCATTGTAAGGAACTGTATACAACCCCACATGACCCTGGCTTCCCCAGGAAAGTGCTATTTGCGCGTGCGCAGGGGTGGGAGCATATATAAACAAGAAAATGCAGCCACTAGGCAGGGAAGAACCTGGTCAAAGTCCAGTGGGGAGGGAGGATGAGCTTCCTGTTAAGGTCGCTATGGCTGGAGGAGGAGTAAAGGGCTCTGAGGATGGACAGAGGAGAAATTGGGGCATGGGGAGACCTGGGGGGCATCCACAGGGAAGGGTTAGGGTACCAGGCTTTTTCTTCCAGGCCACCAAAAAGCTGCCATATCACGACACACGGAGACTTCTTACTAGTTTTCAGTGCTTGGCCTAGCTTACGCTCAACCTGCTTTTCTTTACCTTTTGCCTCAGTGATTTTTTACTTTTCTTTTTTCCTGTATCTCTTATTTTCACTGCTTCTGTGGCTGGCTGGAGACTGCCTGGCTTCTTGTATGGGTTTGTCCCTCATTTTCACCTTCTCTCTCGTTCTTTCTCTCTCAAGCCCAGATTTCTTCCCCTCTTTATTCTCTCTTCCTGCAAGCCCTGCTATCCTTTCTCTGCCTAGTAATTATCTGTTCCACTCTTTACTCGACCAATCAGGTGCCTTAGGCAGGTAAGGCAAAACAAATGCAACGCATCTTTACATAATTAAACACACATCCTTACATCAGTAACAAATGCAGTATAACAAATTTAATGCACCTTTACACAATTAAATATTTCACAGCATAAACAAATGTAACACATCTTTACATAGGTAAATATTCCACAACAGGCTAGAGTTTTGTGATGGGAGAAGAAAGGCACTGTCAGATAATAAGAAAGGGTGTTTCCGAATGTTGTAAGCAGAAGAAGAGGAGGAGGTGGAGGCCTCCAGGCCCCGGGCTGTGGTACTCCAGCAGGGAGGCAGGCAGGGTGGTTTGGACAGGTCTGCAGTTGCTACAGTTGGGTTCACAAAAGAACAGGGAAGTGGGGTCTGCTGCAGAGAACCCACACACTGACTAGGAACCCAAGAGCCACACCTAGTTGCTCAGTTAAAATCATTTATTCTGCTACCTCTGAGGCCCGTTGACATTTTTAAGAAGCTTGCGCCTCTCTCAGCCCCTCCTTCAAGGAACTAACAGCTAGGTTCTCAGGCCTTTTGTGTTATGTTTCTTTAAGGTTAGGCACTTGTAAGCAATCATCGGACATTTATTACCTAGCAAAAGTAAGTATCTGTTTGTTTGCTTGTTTGTTCTGTTCTGTTCTATAAGGGGATGACTGAGGTCCCTGTATGTAGGGGGTTGGAGAGAGCTACAGTGGCCCAGCTGTCAGTGCTGCAACACAATCTGAATGAAATGATAATAAAGGGATTCTGGCCTTATTTCCCTAGCCCAGTTCCTGTGCGGTTGGGACAGCGTGTTCCATTGCAAAGATTAATGTTCCCTGATCTCCAAGCAAGCTAGTAGCCTTCAGGTAAGCCCTAGCAAAACACACAAACCCCAAAATCCTCATAGTGATCCTGGAATGAATTTACATTCATCAGTGGTTCTGGGTTCACAGGCAAACCCAGCTCACCTCTGTCCCCTACAAATATCTTTTCAGATTAATTAAAATAAAGGCAAAGACTAAAATAAGAGGGTATAATGTAAGTTAGATGCACCTAATAATGCCTATTGTAATTCTAAGTTCCACATTTCTAGAGAGAGAGAAAGGAATTTATCTCTACAATACTATTTTTTTGTGTCTTGAGTCGTTTCACTCAGGGGGATATGCTCCCAAATAACCTCAATGAGCTCAAAGTAATCTGTGAAGTGGATCTGTATGGGGTCAAACATGCAGTGAGATGTGGGGATGTGGGGAAGGCTGACCAAGTGATGGTGCATGGGTTAGTCAGTGTTCTCTAAAGGAACAGAATGATAGACTATATATATATACACGATTTATTTGTGTGTGTGTGTGTGTGTGTGTGTGTGTGTGTGTGTACAGGCTGTGACCCAGGTAACCCAACAAAGGCTCTCTCCCAATAGAAAGGATAAAAATGCTGTAATTGTTCCATCCATGAGGCTGAATGGCTCAACTGGCCCAGTCTACAGCTGGAGTCCTGGAGGTTTCCTAGGGAACCGCTAGTCTTCAGTCTGCATTGGAACCCCGAAGAATTAGGTTCTAATCCCTCAAGGGAATGCCTCAGCAACAGGATAGAGGAGTTTACCATGCAAGGCTGAGGGCAAGCAGGCAAAAGAAGAAAGTTTCCCTCTTCCATGTCCTTGAAGGTGTAGTCCAGATGTAGGGTGGTTCGTGCCCACTCGAATAAGCAAATCAAGAAAATCCCTTACTTCATGCCCAGTTGCTGGGGTTTTAGTTAATTCCAGATATAATCTACTTGACAACCAGGATAGCTATCACAGCAGCTACGTCAGCAGGCCTGTTCACTTAACAGCCATTCCTGATCCCAAGCCCCGGCCCAGGCCTTTGAGAATACTAAGCTAATGATGGCCACTCTCTTTCCCCAAGGTTCCTGATCTAGCCAAGAGAGTCCTTCTATCTGGGTCAACTCCGGCCTCCATGGTTTCTCCTGAACCAAAAATACCTGCTCCTCTGAGGCTAGGTGGCTCATGTGCCAAGTAGAAATAGCAGAGGTCGCCTCCTGGACAGGTCACAAGGATTGGACTAAGTGATGCTGCCTAAACAGTAAGCATCATAGCGAGAACTATGTACATCGGTTAAATAAATGACTAGACAAGAAGCAAGCTGTAGCACAGCGTGATGAGTGCTGTAATGGTACAGGCAAGCGTAGAGTGAGCGTGTAAGGGGACTGGTTCTTTCTAGCAGGCCGTGTAGAAAGATCTCATGCTGTTGGCAAGAGTCTCGAAGAACAAAGAGGGCTTCTCCAGCCCGGAAGGAAGAGGGAAGAAAGAAAAAAAAAAACCCTCATACTTCGCTGGGACTTTTTTCAAGATAGGTTCAAAATTATTATCAATTATTTTGATTGTCATTGGGTTTGTTGTTGTTTGGTTGCTTTGTTGTTGCTTTAGTCAAATATGATCCTGTGTAAGGTTTACTGTAAAGAAAACTGAAATTGGGAAATGAAGGACCCCATGATGACACAGGGACCTGCCATCCCTTAGGGTGGCTGGCCGTGTGCGGTGGTCTACAGACAGACACTTGTTTAGTCCCTCCTGGCACATGCTTGGTCTGGCTTTGTGTGGAAGGAGTCGAGTCACTCTTCATTGGCTCCCATGAGAATATCCCTTGTCTCCATCAGTCTGTGCTATGGAGACACTTCAGTTCACTGTCCCGGAGCTAGTGACGACCACAATCCACAGGGTCCTTGTAAGTTACACTCTGTGGACATCTGCCAAGGCTCTAGGGATGTGCTAACAAAAATCATATCTACATATTAATTTTGGTGTGTTTGTCATGACAGCTGTTCATAAATACCCTCTTCCCTCCCTTTGAGCCAGACTTTTGTCACCCTTCCTTTTAAGGTGGTACAACTCTTGGCCAATGAGATGTGAGCAATATCGAGCGTCTCAATTTGTGCTGGACATTTTAAATCATTGTAGTTTTGACAATTTCATACATATAGGGAATATATTGTGAACATATTTACCCCGTTACCCTCTCTTACCCCTCCCACTCTGACAGGCCTCTCTCTCACTGTTGTGTCTTATTTCATGAGCGTGTGAGGGAAGCCATAGTTGCTGTGTGTTCATGATTACATCAGCTATGCTGTGTCCAGGAGACAGCATGTGATGGGATTCCCCCAGTGCTAGAACATGTAAGAGCCCACACTGAGTAGGTTCTTTATTCTGCCCAAACAATTATGCAAGCACCAACCAGCCTGGGTCCCCAGTTGCCTGCCCCCATCCCCGGATGCACCTTAAAATGGAACATGAGTTCCCATTATGCTACTGAGATTTGGGGATTGTTCAACAATGCAATATAACTGTCCTCTCACCAAAAATGGAAGGCAGAGTTGTCACAACACATGCACAAATGCCACTTGGTGTCAACTAAAGGGTAAGAGAATTTAAAGTAATAAAAAGAGTATTTTGGTGTTTTTTTAAAACTGACTTTAATAAGGAAATTTTCAGATCTTTCAGTAAGAGGACAGATGAATGTATGCTGACCTCATTATTGATCTAGCCAGCTATGTGAATGCAGCAGGAGGCTTGCACGAACACTCTCAGGGGCTGTTCCTTGCCTGTCCTGCCTCTACCACCCATTTGTTGAGTCGGGGAGAATTTCTCCCTCCCACTGGCAAGTGGAGACAACCCAGCACTCTTCCTAAGGAAGTACAAATGCAAGTCAGAAGGACTCCAGGAACATCTTAGCCAAGCTTTTTTTCTCCCTATGTTCTCTGGCTGTCCTGGAACTCACTCTGTAGACCAGACTGCCCTCAAATTTACAGATATCTGCCTGCCTCTGCCTCCCTGAGTGCTGGGATTAAAGGTGTGCACCACCACCCAGTGAGCAAAGCCTTTGTTTTATACATAGACTCAATGGTGGCAAAAGCTTCAATATTTCCTTGGGCTCTCTTCACTGTCACAGCACAACCATGGCTCTACTGGACTTAAGAACCACACGATATAACCCAGAAGCTCCTGAGTGTGGCCACTGCCATCTTGGAAATGTTTTCCTTGGTGATTTGAAGAAACAGCCAGTTGAGAACCAACATTAATGGAGAGTCTCTTAAGCCTGGGGGTCCCCAACTGTCTGTACCCCAGACTTTCAGATGTAACTGATCATAGTGACACCTCAGCATTGGAAATTGAAGAACAAAACCTTCAGGTAATTTTGTTTTCAGCAATGTTTGGTAGCTCTGTTCATAAACAGATTCAGTGGGCCAAAGTCGGGCAGACATGGGTATAAATCCACATCACAAACAGAGTTCTGTAGGCTCTTTAGCGTTCTCTTTTCTCATTCTGCAAAATGGGGAAGTGACTTCACAGGGTGGCTGTGAGCACTTGGTGACATAGTATGGGACACTTTCCTGATAACCTCTTAGTAACCTTTCATTTAATTCTCTCAATTACCACATTAAAAAAAATCTTACGTGTACATGGTGAGCCTGAGTGTATGTATGTGCCATGCTTGTGCCTAGTGCTGAGAAGGTCAGAAAAGGATGTCAGATCTGGAACTGGACTTTTCGATGGTCATGAGCCACTGTGTGGGTACAGGAACCCAACTTGGGTCCTCAGTAAGAGCGATAAGTGCTCTTAACCGCTGAGCCATCTCTCTCTCCAGCCCTCAGTTACCTCGTGGATCAAGGCGATTTTCCTAATTTCTTAGCTGAAGGAGCTAAGGGTCAGAAAGGCTTCTGGCTGTCTCAGGGTAACCCAGTGTTCTCGTCAGGGTCACTGTTGCTGTGATGGAACACCGTGGCCAAAGCGACCTGGTGGAGGAAAGGGTTTGTTTGGCTTACACTTCCACACTGTTCTCCACCATTGAAGGGAGTCAAAACTCAAACAGGGCAGGAACCTGGCTGCAAGAGCTAATGCAGAGGCTATGGAGGGGTTACTAGCGTACTGGCTTTGCTCCTTGTAGCTTGCTCAGCCTGCTTTCTTAAAACAACCCAGGACCCAGCCCAGGGATTGCACCACCCACAATAGGCTGGGCGCTACCCCATTGATCAGTAATTAAGAAAATGCTCTACAGGCTTGCCTGCATCCTGATCTTTTTCCCCCCATGATATTTATTGAGCTCTACATTTTTCTCTGCTCCCCTCCCTGCCACTTCCCTCCCTCTTCCAACCCTCCCCCAAGGTCCCTATGCTCCCAATTTATTCAGGAGATCTTGTCTTTTTATACTTTCTACTTCCCACGTAGATTAGATCTATGTAAGTCTCTCTTAGTGTCCGTATTGTTGTCTAAATTCTCTGGGCTGCATCCTGATCTTATGGAGGCATTTTCTCAGTTGAGGTTCCTTCCCTTCTGGATTGTGTCAAATTGACAGAAAACTAGCCACCACACCCAGTTATAATTCCCTTCTCTCTAGCCTGTGTCAGATAAACTAGCCAGCACACCCAGTTATAATCGGCAGAGCCAGTTTACACTAACACACTTAGTTCGTACTAACCACCGTGATGTTTCTGAGTCTCGCAAACTAACCCTTCTTCCTCCAAGAAGGAACAACCAATGCCCTCACATTCCTACCTCACATTCCTAGTAGTCGAACTAGCCCCACTGAGTGGCGCACTGAAGCTGCTGTGTGGGTCTGGGGTCTTCCTGGCTCTCCTGCAGCTGAATGCACTAAGACCTGTCTTGAATCTTGTTGACTTCAATTTATCCCTTGTCAAGGTGGCCAAAAAGTCTTAAATGACCTATTTGACCACATCCTTTTTCTCTCTTTCCCAGAAAAACAATATCTACAGATGATTGTTTCTTTAATTGCTGTGGGGCCCATGTCTCAAGGGATCATAGCCTGTTAAATCCCAGAACAGTCTATGGAGAAGGGCGCACACACTCAGCCTAATATTACAGAGTTTATGTCTGCTGCGCCAGTGATGGAGAGGGCATTGCCTAAGGCACTTCTGCACGGTCAGCCTTCTGTCACAGTCGGAAATGCCCAAGGTAGTCAGAGCACACAGAAGAAAGGTTTATTTGACTCGTGAGTTCAGAGGTTCTAGTCCATGATTGGTCTCATCACTGTGGTGGCACAATGCATCATGGCAACAGCGTACAGCAGAGCTTCACCCAGAGTTCAGTCCCGGTGCCCTAACTTCCCACCGAGTCTCACCTGCTATAGGTCCCACCATCTCTCACTAGTGTCACTTGCTGGCAATGACTCTCCAGCGCCTTGAAACCCTGACTTTGGGAAAGAGAGCACAACTGAGTTGTGCCCAGGAAACCAAGTGTAGAACCCATTGCCTCTCATCCCTCATCCTATATTTGCATCTGAATGTTTGCCTTTTGCTGCTATGTAAAGTGAGACAAGCATTTATTTCCAGAACTTCCCTAGCCCCTCTTCAATTAGAATGAATCCCCTGGACAGTTTCCATAGAGAAATTCTGGAGCTCTCACAGCCTTGCCGAGGCAGAAATCCCCCAGTAGGGGTCATGGCGAGGATGCGTGGATGCGGATGCGAGGATGCGGGGGCTGGAAAGCTCCCCAGGGGCACTGGCAATTCTGATGCCTCAGAGGACATGGAGGGATTGGATTTCTGCCAAGGCAATGTTTCCAAATCACCATGCAAGGGGCTGCATCAGCCACTCCTCGCCTATTTGGTACCACTGAGAACTTGAAGAAAGTCATTCCCAGACCGTAGCTACTTAACGTGAGAGCTCAAAATGACAAGGTGGGAATTATCTTCCCATGAGAATTTTACATCCTTTAAAGTCAATTCCAATTTGAATTGAATTCTTAGAGCCTCAAAAGATCTTGTCTAAAATTACCCTGACCCACTCAGGGGAGGAGTCAGAAACAAGCAGATCATTTAGAAATGAAATTCAGTCCCCTATACTGAGGACATACAGTGGCCCATAAAGTAGCCAAGGACCAGTTTCAAGATTCCATCCAGATTAAATCTCTTGCCCATGAGCTCAGATAGACAGCTGAGTGCATCCCTGTTGGTCAAGGCAGGACAGCTAGCTGGAGGCTCCTCAGCACAGCCTTAGTCCCAAGGATGCTGCTGGCAGGCAAGTCAGTGATGCTCCCAGACACCCAGTGACGCACAGGAAGTGGAGTGTCTTGTTGCCTAGCAGCACAGATGTGGACTTCACTCTTGCGGGCATCAGCAGCGGCAAACTGATTATCACATTGCTTTGGCATTTCAGCAAAGGTAAAATGGGGTTTAAATCCTGTCTTAACTGGGAGATAAACTGCAGTGACAACGCATGTGCGTCAGAACCCCTACCCTGGCTTCAGCGTTCAAAAATGAGAGATCAACTCTCCCCTGGACGGAAGTGCATGTCAGGGCAGGTGGCGGCCCCAGCAGGCACACTGGCTAGTTGAGGTTGGTTTCTATTTCCAGCCTCCACCAGCATAATGCCATGTCTCAGGCAGGGAATGGGAGGCGAGGTGCTTTATCAGCCACTCAGGAACCGTGAATTGATGAGCCATGTCTCTGCAGGCCCACTGATCTCTGAGTCCTTAAGGCACAGAGAGTTCTATGAACCAAACAGAGCTCCCACAGATGCAACAGACCGTCCCCTCAGCTGTCAGATATGCCCAGCACTCTTATTTATAATGTTTTGTAGCATTGGGGAGTGCATTGCAATGTAAGGAAGATGTAAAGGAAGGATATCCTATCTCCTTTGACAACATGCATTAACCTGGGTGACCTCACACTAAGCAAAGAGTAAGCAGGCACAAAAAGACAAACCACAGGATCTGCCTTAGACATGGGTCATCACAGAAGCTGAGACACACAAAACAGTGGTTACCTAAGGCTGGGGAAGGAGGGGGACAGGGTGAAGGTGAGTATTCTAGGGGTTCACATCTTGTGACGAGACAGTGAATCCTGCTTTGTCATCCTGTTTATCTGATGTTGCCTAAGGGTTCATGGCCAGAGTCCGAAGGAACTGATACCTCCTTCTATCCTAAAGAGAGGAAGTCTCCACCAGGGGCTATAGTGGCCCTGTAATCAACATTCAGCAAATATTTCAGCTCCATCCTGTGCTGGGTGGTTTGCTGTGGCCTAGGCACATGATAGAAATCAGAAGAGAGCAAGTTCTTATTCTTCTGTAGCTTACAACTTTGTCACCAACCCCAAACCGCACAACTTGTCATTTGGTATAGCATCCACTCTCACTAGGAGTGTCTGTGATATAATTTGAAAATGCCAGCACACATGTGGTCGCTAGCTCTGCTGGCATGGCCTGGAGCTGTGGCCCAGCACTATAGTGGATCTGCAAAGACAGACACCCAGCCGGGGTCTGCAGTGGTTTTTGTTGTGAGGTATCTACCAGAGAAGACCATTCAGGCACTGTTTCAAACCATTCCAAAGTCTTCATTAGACCTAAGACCTCAGGGACCATTCTTATCTCCAGGGGGCCAGGACCATTCATGAAGGAGTCCCTCTGGCCAGCTGGATCTCCCACACTAATCAGCTGTGGCTAGCTTCTGTCTCCTGCCCAGATGGGTCCTGAGTGTGGTGGCACCAAGATCTCCAGGGAAGGAGCCGTATCACCTATTTCACATGCTCTGTCTCATGTGCACTTAGTGTAAGACAGTGAACCACAAGAGCAGGCCACGCAAGCCTCTAGTAGCATCCTATTAGGGAAGACATAATTAATCTGGAACCCACATTCAGCAATAGTCCACTTCCCTTCCATCTTCTGACCACAGTCACTGACTTTTCCTGAGAGTCTTGCATCTACTCCACACCTGTGTATCCTCTTTTCTTCTATCATCCCGTTTAACTCTATTGTTATAGAGCCGGTTTTAGTGTGCAGTCCAGAGTCAAGATTCTTTCATGTAGCCCATCAACAAGTACTCGCTAGCTGTCTATCGCATTGTAGTATAGAGGACAGAGGGATGGTTGTGTTCCTGTCTTGAAGAATTCTGGGGTCCCATAGTGGAGAAGGCCTAAGTCCCTGTAGTGGTTGGAAAGAAAATGGCTCCCAGAGGGGGTGGCGCTATGAGGGGTGTGGCCTTGTTGGAGGAAGTGTCAATGTGGGGGCCGGCTTTGAGCTCCCTCTTGTTCAAGCTTGCCCCAGTGTGACTGTCAGTCAACTTCCTGTTCCCTGTTAGATGTAGGACTCTCAGCTATTCCTCCAGCACTGTGTCTGCCGGCAGGCCGTCATGCCCTCCATCGTGATGATAATAGGATTGAACCTCTGGAACTATAAGCCAGCCAGCACTATTAAATGTCTTCTTTATAAGAATCACTGTCTCTTCACAGCAATGAAAACCCCAGCTGAGACAATCCCCTTTGTTATAGCTCAGAGTGTCAGAAAACTGACAAAGGTAAATCCAGCAAGAGGACATTTTCTCAGGGATATTATTAACTAGTTTGGCTCAATCTGGGAAGACATGCTTGACTCCTAGAGGTCTGCCCTTCTCATTAATTTTTTCTATAGCTGGCTCCTTTTTGCTGAATTTTATGATGATATCAAGACCATCTGTGAAGATTTGTTGGGCTTACATCAGAATTAAAGAGTCCTGTAGATCAGCATCCCTACCAGAACAGAAAATGATTGGTACACTGGTCCTGGTCATACGGAGGTGGCACTGCTTCCTGGCTGGTGTGACCGGAGCAGACAGAGCCCAGGAGTCCATTGCTTCCTCTGCAATGTCCTGCTTGTATTATCGACTCTGACCCACCTAGCCTTCTGCTAGCGCAACCCCTAAAAGACCCTCCTTTGTCTACAGGCCCCTTTGTCCAGTGAGCATCCCTTCTGAGACTCTGCACATAGCTGCAACCCCTTCCTTGAGCTGAGGGCTCTGCTTGCTTCCTCAACTCTTTCTTCAGTCAGCAATCCTGCCAAATTGATCCTCTGGGCTGTGGCTGTGGTGGAGACAGAAGCAATGCCTCTCCTGGGGATCCCATCTGCAAATGTTCCTCCACACACAGACATGGGACAGGACAGCAAAGCAGTTTCTGGGCACCCTGGGGAGCACTGAGTCACTTCATAATGAGTGTGGCAGGGCCTCTGGAGGCTGGGCAAAGAGGGAAACCATACCCAGAGAAAATCGGAAAAACTCAGACTTGAGGTCCAAGGGCAATGATGCACAATTAATGGGGAAAGGAAATTCAGCATGGGTGAGGCTGTAAATATTGGGGTTGAGATTGTCTGCAAGGGAAGAAAACCTGAAGATTTGCCGAGTCTTCAATATAGCAGATTTTTCCCTCATCAAAACTTAAGGATGCAGGGCAGCTATGGAGCTTTTGAGCAAAAGAATCCCCAAGTTCCCTTTGTACTGTAGCTACCAGCCTCAGCTGGAGAGCTCCTGGCTCACCACACCTTTATTCCACCCTGTAGACAGGAAGGAGTAAAATGCCGAATTTCTGTGCGGGAAGCTCCCACAGGTTTCACGTGGCTCTTGTGCTTGTGTCTCTCGGAGCTAGAAGTCAGTCCCAGCTCGTCGTGGCATGGAGTGGAAGCTGGAAGCCAGTCATTCATGCTCAAGTGTAGACTTCCCTCTCACTTCTGAACATAAGCTAAGGGAATTATCCAAGTTTAAGATCCCAGAGATTCAGGGCGATGAAGCCGTGGCTTTACAACAGATAACAAACAGACAGCTGGAAGACTGCACGCATGACAGCCAAGGGACACCGAGGCTCGGTATAAACAACAGAGAAGATGGACACTCAAAGGTTGACCAAAGGGTCAGGATGACAGGAAGATTCCAAGGTGACCAAAGCTGTAAACCTGTAAGCCACAATTTAACCACAGACTCAAGTTTATTCTATAATTATTTCAACCGTAGGAATCAGAAAACTGGACATGGTGTTCAGTACTTAGGAGGCTGAGGCAGGAGACTCACAAGAATCATGAGTTCAAGGCTACCATAGTTGTATAGTAAGGCTCTGTCTCAAAACCAACAGAGACAGAGGAGGGGGTTGATTAAGGAGTGTGGCTAGAAAGGGGAGGGGAAGGAGAGAAAGAAAGAAATCAGAAACCTCTGCTTTTGACCCTCCCACACTAGAAATACATGTAAGAAGTCAGTGTTGAGAGACCAAGTCCAAAATGGTTCCTTGGTCACTAAAGAAGAACATGGATGTTTCGTCTCCTCAGTCCTTGCTGACTCAGCACAAGGAAATTGCCAAATATTCCCTGTTGTGCTGTGATGTGCTGGCCACCTGCCCAAATTCAGTGGAGTCTGTTTGAAAGGCTCTACCTTTAAAAATTGAATGTATAAGCTGGGCGGTGGTGGCACACGCCTTTATTCCCAGCACTCTGGAGGCAGAGGCAGGCAGATCTTTGTGAGTTTGAGACCAGCCTGGTCTACAAGAGCTAGTTCCAGGACAGGCTCCAAAGCTACAGAGAGAAACCCTGTCTCAAAAAACAAAAAAAAGATTGAATGTATATATGCATGCTAAGGAAGTGGCCCACATGCTGCTAGGCTACAAGAGGCTGGCTACTGAGAACAGAGAAGCGCAGGAACAGAGGAAGGGTCTGGCAAACTCAGAAGGCATCCATCTAAGTCATTCTGAAGAACTGAGGGTCACCGCTGGCTGCTACCCTAGCAGGAACAGAAGAGAGTAGAAACCTTGCCTAGGATGGCATCCAGGCAAGGGTCTTTCTTATTTCTTCCAAAAAGAGACAAAGAAAGGGGACTCTGCTCTTCTCTGCAGTGTTGGAGTGAGGAAGCCAGGCCCATGTTGTCAGGATCTGAAAAGGAATGAAGGAAACTCAAACACGGATCCTATAGCCAACCAGGTTCATGTCAAAGAGACCAGTGCTGAGATGGAAATGCACCTTCTGCATTTATGAATTACTGATCTTCAGCCATGCAGTGCTGATCTGCATCCGTGCAGCGCCGATCTGCATCCGTGCAATGACAATCTGCATCTGTGCAGTGCTGATCTGCATCAGTGCAATGACAATCTGCATCTGTGCAGTGCTGATCTGCATCCGAGCAGTGCTGATCTGAATCCATGCAGTGCTGATCCGCATCTGTGCAGTGTCGAATTGCATCCGTGCAGTGCCGATCTGCATCCACGCAGTGTTCATCTGCATCTATGTAATGCCAATCTGCATCCGAGCAGTGCTGATCTGCATCCGAGCAGTGCTGATCTGCATCCGTGCAGTGCTGATCTGCATCTGTGCAGTGCCGATCTGCATTAGTGCAATGACAATCTGCATCTGTGCAGTGCTGATCTGCATCCGTGCAGTGCTGATCTGAATCCATGCAGTGCCGATCTGCATCTGTGCAATGACAATCTGCATCTGTGCAGTGCTGATCTGCATCCGTGCAGTGCTGATCTGAATCCATGCAGTGCCGATCTGCATCTGTGCAGTGCCGAGTTGCATCCGTGCAGTGCCGATCTGCATCCACGCAGTGTTCATCTGCATCTATGTAATGCCAATCTGCATCCAAGCAGTGCTGACCTGCATCCAAGCAGCGCCTATATGCATCCATGCAGTGCCGATCTGCATCTGCAGGGTAACTCCCTAGATGCCCCTTTCCTGAAGCCATGGTTTAAAAAGTCCCTGCTCCCTCTTCATGGATGTCTGATAATGGTAAATCTATCACAGAGCCCTTGCTCCTACGGGGCACACTCCAGCACTCCAGGCACACCTGCAACCTCAGACATTAATAGCAGCAGTGTGTCATGCTTTATCCTAGACTCACTGTGACAACATTTCTTTATTTGTCAAGCACAGGAGAAGATGAAGAATAGTACATATAAAACAATTGTAATAGTTTTACAGTTCTACTGTGATAAAGGTTTAAAACTTCTGAGTCATTTACTTTTGGAATTTTCCACCTAATAATTTTAGACTGCAATTGACCAAAACTAATTGAAATCATAAAAGTCTGGTCATGTTGCTCCTGGGTAAAATGGAACAGCTAACAGAATATAATCAGAAACTCTGTCATATTATATCCCTGTCTCATGAATGACATCTTGTCGATGTCTGTGACATCTCTTATCCATGTAATTGGCACTGTGATATGCACTGTTTTCATGTCTTTGGCCCTTGTAAGTACTGATAGTTTTGCCAAATAAGATGATGCTCTATGTGCTTTTCTGACACCTTCTGAGACAGCCTTGGACACCCACTTAAATTTCATCTCCAGGGGTAGATTTATTGCAAGGACAATGAGATTTAAGCTTCGTGTTATCCTTTGCACATGTCCACCCTCTCCTGAGACCACAGGCAAGGTATTAGTAAAGCATTCACAGGACCACGTGTTGTTTGCAAAGGTGCTGTAGGATCAAGGTCTCTTTGTTTCTTCTTTTTGTTTGTTTGTTTGTTTGTTTTTCATTAAGAGGCCATGTGACTCACACCATCTACTATCCTGGATCTGCCCCAGACGCCACCCTTGTGAAGCTTTCCATGATATTCCAGGAGAGAAGTCTCTGAGGTTCCCAAGCATTTTCTCCTCCCAAATAATATTTAACATGCTGCACTGTGGCTTACGAGAGTTTCTACAGCTTTTCCACAGTTGGTGCGAAGGTTCATCTTGACTGTCAGGGTGGCTGGGTTGAATTTGTAAGAATGTGTCCATGAGGACATTTTCAGAAACAGTTGATAATGGGGGCTCTGGCTAATCTAAGCTTTAATCCATTGATGGCTTCAGAATTTGAATACACTGAAACTTTGGAAGTTGGTGGAACCCTGGAAGATGAGGTGTGGTTAAAGGGCGGAGTAGGTCACTGAGGGCATGTCATTGCTGCCTTGTCCAGGTTCCTGCCTATATTGCTTCCCACTCACTGCCCCTTTCTGCTCCTGTCTGCCGTGAAGTGAACAGCCTCCTTCTTACATTCCACCGCCACAATATTCTATCTCACTGTGGAGGCAAAATCAAGAGAACAAGAGAAGCAAGGGCCGTGGATGGAAATCTCTGAAGCCATGAGCCAAACGTATCATTTCTCTAAGTTGTTCTGCCAGATGTTTTACCATAGTGACAAGAAAAGTAATTGGTACAATAGGGATCCAGCCAACAGCCATTAAATGTGCACTGCCGACAGAGATATACAAGCAGAGCTTTGTGCGTTCGCTTGCTAATGGTTACTCTGTTTTCAGACCCCATCTGAAAGCTCCTTCTAAAGGCCTCACTGCATTCTAACAGGCGTGGCACGAATAATACAAACACAGAGACAGATATTGGGGTTCAAGCTGAAAGATGAGAGAGGCAAAGCAGCCAACCACTAGAGAGCTCTTACCTCTAGGAAATCTTCAGACTGCTAAGAGAGCAAGGTGCTGGCATTAAAGGCATGCACCCCCACCGCCCGGCCCCTGTGGCTAACTAGTGTGGCTGCTGGGATTCAAGGCGTGGGCCTGCGCAGTGTGCCTAGGTTTGCTCTCTGATCTTCAGGCAAGCTTTCTTTACTAAAACACAAATGAAATAATCATGCAAACGGGTGAGAGGAGAACAGGGTGCTGAGCAGTAGCAAGGGGAGGGAGGGGCTTATATTCAGGAGGGCTGTGGGAAGAAAGGTGAAACAACCTTGTGAAGGAAACGGAAGTCCGGCAGAAACACCCCGAGAGTTAGATACAGAAGGAGTCGGCCACATGGGCCCATAATCCAAGAGTCCATTCCTTGGAGGTGGCTTGGTTCTATTTTATAATAAAGAGAAAGTATGGGAAATCTAAAGAATGTAGCTATTTAGTTAAAATTGGGTCGATAAAATTAGAGGCACCAGTTAATCCCCACACCACTGTCTTCTGTCTCCGTGGGAAAGTCTTACTTTTCAGCTGTGACATCTCTTAGAGCCAGTTCCATCGTGACCTCTCTGCAAGGTCATGCTGAGGCTGCTGCCCGGATGCTCCAGATTTCACTTCTCTTCAGTTCTGCAACCAAAACTACAAACGTCTCTGCAAGTGTCCGCTGTGTTATTTATTTGGACGTTAGGGTCATTACTGAACTGTGCACACGCAAACGCTCCTATTTTTATCCGACAGCCCTAATGTTCCCACACTTAACTGATGGAAAACTGTAGTGTTCAATTTCAAGGCACCTTTTTATTCTGTGGACCCCAAAGTGTTCTGGAAAAAAATGTGAAATTGTTCTGCTGTGAGAGGCAAGGGTGGAGGCAAAAGCAGGAGACAAGCCCAAAACGCTTTTGAAAGCGCTTCCCAGGGGGAAAGAATGTCACATTTGAAAACCGTCCTTCTTTCCTCAGAGAAAGAGGAAACTATCTGCTCTATAAATTCACAGTTAAAACCAGCGTTGCAAAGCCAGCAATTCCTCATCCTCTGGCTGCAGTTTTTACTAAGTCTGAGGCAGGAACGAATAGAATCTGAGGTCATTCAAAATTTAAAGACTGAAAGCCGCAATCAAAACGTCACTGGATTGGCGGAAGGAATTAATAATTCAGCTCATGAAAAGTTAACATTTAGAGAGGCTGGAATGAGACAGCTCCCACTATCCTATCAAAATACAATAGCCGGAGATTCTGTATGTGACCCTCATAGACACCTGACTTTTTTGGTAGGTGTATGTTCAGACATGAGGGATAATAGCCACAGAGTGTCTCAGCATCTGTTACAGTAGGGGATACAGGAACACTGTTCAGTTCAATTCATCCATCTCTTCCTGCGCTCCTCCCAAGAAGGGGTGCCACACAGGGATGAGAAGTTGGGGCTTGGGATGTTAGATGATCCAACCATCCAGCTCTTGAGAAGCAAGCAAGACTCAAGAGTACGTAATACAGCTGTGACGATAAGAATGGGAACGGGGAGGTCCACTTGCCTAAGCTTGTGTTTGTAGGGAGAACGGTCTGGTAGAAAATTTAGCTAACTGTGACAGTTAATTACCATAGCTTGGTTGAATTAAGATGTGCCTGGGAGATTAGTAATACCTCTGGTGTGTCCGTGAAGATGTTGCCAGAGAAAGTTTTAATGTGGAAGCTCTGACTTAATCAGGAGATTAATACCTGATGGATTCATAATAATATGATGACATCATTGAGAGGTGCACAGAGTAGAAGACCCGGCTGAGCAAATAGTTACCTGGGGATGTGTCCCTGGGGCTGGATCTCGCAGGGCCCATTCTACAATGCTGTTTCTGCTTCCTGTTGGCCAAGATGATAACTGTTCTGCCATGCCTTCTCCCACACATCTGAAACTATGAGCCAAAGTGAGTCTTTCCTCCCTGAAGTTGCTTCTGCCAGGAATTTGCACAAACAGTCGTCAAATGTACCTGATACACTGGCTTACATCCTAATGAGACCTTCAAGGTCAGAAAACCCCAGCAGCCAGCAGGAATTTGGGGTTCAGGACCAGCATCCCCTGAAGATCTTCTCCCATATCCCTGACTAGAAGGGAAGCATCCTATATGCTTGCATGTGCTTACCTTCATTATCCACCCAGACAGGTCTGTTCCTCTCGGGATATTAGCCACAACTTTGCTTCCCAGGGGAAGCCTTCATGGCTGCCCCAGACAGACTTGGTGCCTGACTATCTGAGCAAGCCTGCTATGATAGCTCCTCCTCAGAGTCAATACATGCTCAGGCAGTGGAGAACAAAGGCCGTGGTTTATGGTCTTCTGGTCTTCTCTCTTGGCTGCCAAGTAAGGCATTTATCAGGGGTTTGTTAAAAGGAAGGTGGTGTGTAATCTGCTTTGCTCAGCAAGAGAACATGGCTTCTACCCTAAGAACAAAAGCCTAGCGCTTCGGCAGCTGGAGAGCTGGCTCATTGGCTAAGAGAGAATACTGGTCTCACAGAGGACTGGAGTTGGGCTCCCAGCACCCACATCAGGAGGCTCACAACTGTGACTCCAGTTCCAGAGGGATCTGATACCCTCTTCTGGTCACTTCAATCTTAAAGAACGTGAAGCTTTTTTGAGCCATCTGAAGGATAAGGCCACGAGACGATGAAGTTCCAGAATAATGAGCCCCTCCAGAGGGCAGAAGAAGGGACGCATTTAAGGGTAAGCAGAGGTAGAGGAAGACATGGCTGTCCCCCCCAAAAAAATATGAAAAGAAGAAGACAGCTATGATTTTAAAGACTTCATACACATAGCCAAAGCACAATGATTTGGACTGGAAGCTTCAAGCATGAGAGGAGGGAGGGGATCCTCCCAAACATGCTAGCCTTTCTCTGTGGGAGCCTCCTGAACAGACTGTCACCATCAGGAGACCTTATGAGATGTCAAGTTAAGACAGGAAGAGTGGCAGAAACACCTGTATGTCTTTGTCCCACGAGCCAGACACAGAGTAACCAAGATAGAGGCCTCTCCATTGTGGGCCTGCCTTGATGACTCTCTATAGAGAACACATTAGTGGGAGTGCCCCAGAGAGTCAAGCTGCATGCTAGAGGCGACAAAATTCCCACCGCACCCAGAGGGTGCCTAACTAAAACTGTTTTCACTAGGCTTCTATGACTGTGATAAGACCATAACCAAACACGCAGTTACTGTCCATCATGCAGGGAAGTCAGGGCAGGGACTCAAGGCAGGAGCTGAGGCAGAGGCCATGGAAGAGTTCTGCTCACTCACTCACTCCTCATGTTTTGTTCACCCTGCTTCTTATGGCATCCAGGACCAGGCACCTGTCTAGAGGTGGCACCGTCCACAGCAGACTGACCCACAAAATAACGCGAAGGCACCTCTAAAACATGCTGAGTGAAAAAATGAAAAACAGACCAAACACAAGCATGGTTTGTCTGCTGTCTGCTACAATACACTGAAATTCTAGAATCTGAATGGATATATGAAAAAGAGAAGTTAGCTGTCAAAGAAAAGAAAATTGATCTATAACAACGCAGATCAGATCAGTGATCTGCAGATCACAGTGCCTGTGAGGAGCGGAGGTGAATGGAATTAACTGAGAAAGGGCGGAAGGGAACTCACTGAAAAGTAAGAATCTTTACTTTGATAGAGGTTTGAACCATGTGGCTATAGGCAGATATAAAAACAAACACATCCTTAAGGATTTGAGCATTTTATTGATTTTAAATTTTTCCTCAAAGAAAATAAATAAGTGGCTCCCAATAATTAAATGTGGCTAGGTATGGTGTTGTACCAGCATCCAGGAGAGGGAGGCAGGGAACTTGGTAGCTACAGGTCCCTCTCTGAGTTCTCTTGCCCATTCTTTTTTATGTCCTTCTTGCCAGCCAATTTCAATTCTCTACCGCTATTTTGTTGTTGTTTTGCTTTTGTTGTTGCTGCTCTGAGATATGCTCTCCTGTAGCCTAGGCTGGCCTTGGACTCATGAGCCTCCTGCTTCTGTCTCCCAGTGCTAGGATTACAGGTAATGGATGGCATCATGCTTGGCTTCTCCATCCCTCTTAGAGAAGATGATCTAAGAGTCCCTACAATGCTGGACTGGGAATAAAGCAGACTAGATCACATTTCCCATGCCCCTTAACTTTTTCTTGTTGCCAAGGCTAGCCACAGGGAGACCCTGAGTAGGAGAGTTCATGGCCACTTCAGGCAAAAGGTGTTTTGGGGGTTTGTCTGATGGAGCCAGGAAAGGACAGAAAGGCCTACAACTTTCTAAAGAATTCAGTAGCAGTTGGCAAGTCTTCAAGTTCTAATGCTGGGGATGATAAATTATTCAAATGAAATAATCTTGGCCTCCACTCACTGTAGCACAAGGAGAATCGATTCTACCATTACTTACCCGCAGAGGCCTTTTGTGTGAGATGCTAATGTGAGGTGAAGTTTAGGCACTGGGAGTTCCTTTGATTCTTTATCTTTTTCTTTCTTTTACAGCTTCTTTCTGGGATGGCCTGTTTTTTCCAGGCAGGTCCGATAGCATCATGAAGACCCCATTATCCACACATGCTGTCTGAGTTGCTTGGGGGCGTTATTGCAAATGACTGATTCAGAAGACCATCCTCTGACCTTTAGGCTGGTGTTTTTCAGAGCTTTGATGTGCATAAGAATCGTCCAGGACATTGTTAAATGCAGGTTCTGACTCCACTAAAGCTGATACACTGGGTTCTCCACCTCTCTGACTAGTTCCCAGGTGATGACAAGGGTCTTCTTTGGGTCACTCTTCAGGTGCCAGGAGACAGCTGTGAAAACCAGCCTCTGCCCCCCAATAAAAATAAAAACAAGACTAGCTGGGCTTGGTGGTGCATTCCCGTGATCCCAGCACTTAGGAGGTAGAAGCAATAGTTTGAAGCCAGTTGGAGATCCGTGTGAAACCTGTCTGAAAGCAAACAGCAGGCTCCCCCAAGAAGGCGAGGCTTTCACCGCTTCAATGTCTCTCAGCTGCTTCCTAGTAAAGCCCACACGGTTGGGCACACACTGGTTCTTCCTACTTCCTCACTTCCCCCCACCCCGCCCCGTGGTTTTCTTCCTTGTCATCCTCTGTATCTCAGCCACACTGAAACATGTGCTGCTTCCCAACCACATGGCCACTCCGACACCTTTTGTCCCATGGTGTCTTCTACCTGGAATGTTCTTGGCTCAAGCCTTCCAGATTCACGCTCTAGCCTGCCTCTCCTATGATGCCTATTTCTTCCCACCATCATCTTCCTTCCTCAGACTTTTGTTTTGAGATAGACTCGATGGAGATCATGCTTGCTGTGTACTCGGGATCCTCCTGAGAGCTGGGGTTACAGGTGAGTGCTACTACACCCGGGCCTTTCTCTTGAACTTTAAAGTCATTGTACCTGGCTCTTTAAAGACATTCTCACTGTCTGTCTTAGACTATAACTGCATCAGGGTTCTTTGGAGGAACAGAATAGAATGTAACTCTCCTCTTTCTCTCTCTCTATATATATGTATGTATGTGTATATATGTATCTGCATATGCATATGTATATTGGGTTTATTAGAGTAGCTTACAGGCTGTGGTCCTGCTAATCCAGCAATGGCTGTGTCCTGACAGAAAGGCCAAAAATCTGGTAGCTGATTAGTCCACGAGGCTGGGTGTCTTATCTGGTCATTAGTCTACATGGGAATCCTGAAGAAGTAGGCTCTCATACCAGCAAATGAATGTCTCAGCAGTAAGATTGATGAGCTTGCCAACAAGCGTGAGAGCAAGTAGGCAAAGAGCGAAAGCTTCCTTCTTCACATCCTTTTATGTGGGCTGCCATCAGAAGGTGTAGTTCAGATTTAGGGCGGGTCTTCTGAACTTAGATGATGCAATAAAAAAATCCCTCAGAGATGGTCCATTTGCTTAGGTTTTAGTTAAGTCGGTTGTAGTCAAATTGGTAGCCAGTATTAGCCACCACAATGACTTAGGGTCAAGGGTTTCGTTTTGTTTACCTGTACTGTTTTTCTGTCTCTACGCCCCTAGGGCAGGCTTTGGTTTGGCTCATGGCACACAAATACCTACAGACACCTCTCACAATGGTTTGTCAGTTGCTTCTCAGAATCTGTAGGGGATCTGTAGATTCCAGAATCCATGAAGGACCAAGTCCTTTCTATAAAACAGTGTTGTATTTGCACACTGCCTACATGCCATACCTACATTCTTTAACCCATGTCTGAATTACTTGTAATACTTATTACTATGTAAATGCTATGTGGACAGTTGGGGAGAAATTAACAAGGATAAAATCTGCAACATCCAGTACAGATGCATTTTTCCTGAATATTTATGGTCTGTTATTGGGTAAATGTTGGAGTGCTGAACCCATGGATACAGAGAAATAAGTATACATAGCGGTGGTGTGTGTGTGTGTGTGTGTGTGTGTGTGTGTGTGTGTGTGCACTAGCTAATTTTGAGTGTGAAATTAAAATCAGTAAGTTATGGGCTGCAGTGGTGGCTCAGTGGTTAAGAGCACTGACTGTTCTTCCAGAGGACCTGGGTTCAATTCCCAGCACCCACATAGTAACTCACTGATGTCTGTAACTCCTGTTCCAGGGGATCTAATGCCTTCATACAGACATACCCACAGGCAAAACACCAATGTATGTAAAACAAAAATTTTAAAAAAATCAGTAAGTTACATAGCTGCTGAGTTGTATGGTTCATATAGTTTGTATACTGAGTGTTGAGTCTAAGGCCTTCATGTGTGCCCAGCACACGCCGCCCCTGAACAACCTTCTTTTTTACTTCTCATTTTGAGACAAGATCTTCCTGAGCTGCCCAGGCTGGCCTTGAACTCACTATGTAGCTCAGCCTACCATCTAGTTTGTGATTTGCTGGCCTCAGTCTCCCAGGTTACTGGGAATACAGGCTTGTGCCAACAAGCCCAGCAAAATGCACAGAGCCTTGATGGTTCAGAGCCTTGATGGTTTGTTTGAAACCAGGTTTCTCTCTGCAGCCCTGACTGTCCTGGAACTGTGTAGCCCAGGCCAGCCTTAAACTCAGAGATCGGCCTACCCCTGTCTCCCAAGGGCTAGGATTAAAGGTGTCAGTCACCAAGCCCAGCTGATAGATTTTCATGCACTATTAATTTCGCACCCAGGCAACAAGTACCCAATCATGATAAAAACCACTGCCAACACTTTAGCACCCTCCACTGTCTTCTGCCAACCAGCTCACCTCCTTAGTAGAAAACAACCGTTCTGTCTTCTACCACTAATGGCTGGTTTTGTCTCTTTTGAAACTTTCCGTGTGTGAAGTCATACAGAATGCACTCTCTTGTTGACGCTGGCACTCAACATAGTTTCTGTGCTATCGGGTGCTGCAGAATTCACTGATGGGCAGTCAGACAGGCTGGGAACCCTCTGATGTCTGAGTTACTTTTCTGTTGCTGTGAAAAGACACAGACCAAGGCAACTTAAAGAAGGAAGAGCTGTTGGGGCATACCACTTCCGAGGGCAGAGTCCATGGCCACCATAGCAGGGAGCAGGGCCCTGCAGCAGTAGCTGAGAGCTTCCATCAGGATCCACAGGAAGGAGGCTAACTAAGAAGTGGCCTGGGCTTTGTGGAACCTCAAAGCCAACCCCCAGTGGCACACCTTCTCCAACAAGTTCACATCTCCTAATCCTTGCCAAACAGTTCCACCAACTGGGGACCAAGTATTCAAACACATGAGTCTGTATGGGACATTCTCATTCAAACCTCCACACCTTAATTCAAGGGCAGCTTGGGCTATGCAGTGGTTTGAGTGAGAATGGCCCTCACAGACGCATAGATTTAACTGTTTGAGTCCCAGCTGGTGGATTGTTAACGGAGGATTAGGAAGTGTAGCCTTATTGGAGTGTGTGTGGCCTTGTGGGAGGGGCGTGGCCTTGTGAGAGGAGGTGTGGCCCTGTTGGAAGGGGTGTGGCTTTGTAGGAGGTGATGTGGCCTTGGTGGAAGGGGCTGTGTCCCTAGAGGTAGGAACAGAAGGAGGTCCAGAGCAGGGAAATGCTAAATTACTCAGAAAATGTAATTTATTTAATGTAACTGAGCCTCCCAATACCAGGTGTGTGAGCAGGTTTGTGACCAGGCACCACCACCTGTAATGAATTCTTACCCTCTTCAGGGAAGAAATAGGAAGCCAGTCAGTGCCAGGTAGCATGCGCAGTTCTCAGCCCCCACCACCTCTCTTCCTTTTATTTGGAGGCAGGCTGGCCTCAGAGTTGTGAACTTTGTACACGGCTCTCCTGCTCAGCTCACTTTGCCTCTTTGAAATGTCATTTTCCAAGTGCTCCTTCAAATCTGCCCAGGAAATGATGTCATTATTATTGCCTTGCAAAGCAATAGCCCAGAGAGGGTGATGGATATCCTGCGGTTGAATCGTAGATGGCCGGACTCAGGTTTATGCATCCCGCTCTGGCTGTTTTGTGCTCTGATGCCCAGCCTTTGCGGCTGGCTCCTTAAAGGTGATCTCATACATCTCATCACAGCGCTTAGAGCACTGACCACAAAGCACTTAGGAGAGGAGCCAGGCAGGAGGTGTCCCCTCCCCCGCCCTAGACAAGGACTCTGTCTGGCCTTGCTGCCCTTCTTGCCTGCACTGGCCTTAGATGGGTTTATTATTTGCAAAGTTGACAGGGCCTATTGCATTGGTTTGCTAGGACTACCAGAACCAAGAATCAAAGACTTGGAGGATTTTTCAGTTCTGCAAGCTAGAAGTCAAGATTAAGGTTCCTTCTGTTGCTGATGGCCACTTCCTTCCTGTCCTCATACCACCGTTCCTCTGTGACCATCATACTGAACTCTGGGTTATATCAACGACTCTCATTTTAATTTAACACTTGCAATACACTTGTAGTCTCATTCTGAAGTGCTAGAGTTAAAACCTCACTCAATGCATGACTCGTGGGAACTCAGTGCAACCAGTACCACCTATCTAGAAACATTTCCATGCCAGGACGGCTACATGCCTTCAGATTCCTATAGTTGGTCTTCAGAGCTCATTAAGGAACAAACAGCTAATATAAGGGAAGACATAGGGAGTCATTATCTCCTATCAACACTGTGGCCATTTTGCCTTATGAATTACACAGAGCAGAGCCAAGGCTGCTGGGATGGTTCCAGGGCAAATTAAAGAATAAATGATGGTTTAGGATCAACCCAAGCGTAGGACAAAAATGGGGTAGTGCAGTGACCAGAGCCTTCTTGAGTAGAGTGTCGGGGGACAAACAATGCTGAAAGCGCAAAAGCAGGAGTCACATGAGAATTTTGCTGGACACTTGTTTAGAAGAAGTTTGTTAAGAATATGAGAGTCTTGGAACTAAGGAGGACCTGGCTTGCTGCCTGCTTTTGTATGGTGTTTGAGTATGTCCCCCGAAGGTTCACACTGTGCAAATACTGACAAACCTGGCACCTCCTGCAAACCTCCTGTTTCCTGTCCTGTTGTATAATCTCTTTCCAGTGATCCTGCTATGATGCCGTGATGCCGTAGCCAGAAAGCTCAAACCAGAAATGAACAGATTTTAGTCCTATGTTCTTAGACTTCTGATGCAGGGAGTTAACTAGTACAGTACTCATCGGCTTTGTGATCCAGGATACTGGTTTTAACTGTTGGCATCTTTGATTCTATTGCCGCAAATAGGTGATTTTAATGCCTATCCTCCAGGGATTGAGCAGAGAAGCCATACTCCAGCATATAGGGAATGTATTTAACATGACATCACTGCCCAGTGCTCAGCAAATGATACCCTAAAGATGTTCAAATACTCCATCAGGAGGATGCTGGGAGAGGGAGGGTGGTGTCCCGACTGAAGCATCAGCGAATGAGAATCTCTTGTATTCATCTGTGGTTTTGGCCTTCCTGCTAGCTCTTTAAGTGGACAGTACGTGTATCATAGAACCAGGAAAAAATTTTAATCTCTCAGTGAGGAAAATGCCATGGCTCATTTTTGTTTGGTTTGGCTAACTGCCGTAAGGATAGAGTATGGGAAATCTCTTCTAAGTTACCTGAGCTGGGAAACTTACGAAAATGACAGAGGAGGGTTAATCATCCACTAGGTGTGTGACCAAACACTCTTCTTCCCTGGGGTGTCGAGCGCAGCACTTAACTGGTGTACATACTTTCGGTAAGTCAAGCAAAAGGGCAATTCAAATCAGTGACACGCTTGTCAGAGTCTCGAAATGAGGGGTCACCTCGAGAAGAGAGATGGACTTTAGGTTCATACATGAAAAATCTAAATTTCTAAGAACACTCCAGAAATTACATTTAAAAGTTACTCTCTCACACGGGCTATCATAGTCAAGGCCAGACTAGGAAGCAGATTCCAGAACGCGAGCTCCCCAGGGCCTAATCTTGCCTTCCAGCACCTAAGGCGGAAGCAGGTAACACACACAGTCAGGACATGGCAGGCACATTCATAACCTGAGCCCCAGAGTCCACCATTCACAAGCAAGCTTCAAAAGCCAATGGCGCACAAACTATAGACTGTAGAATGTCCAAAAGCCGAACCCCTGGGCAAGCTAGGGAGAGCTAGGTCAGGACTGATTCTGGTCCGGCATGGAAGCTAGCCGCAAGGCTGCTTGTGGCTCCAAGTGCAACCACATACATGCCCCCCAATGAGACGGTGTGTATTGGGAGAGTGAAAACATGAGGCCATGTGTCCATTACTCATCTTGTGTGCTTCGTACCTGGAAGTGAGCAGGACAGAGCCCTGGAGGGTACCCACTTTGCAAACACCTTGTCATACAAACAGGATGATGCTGATAAAAAAACTCATATTTTGCATATTCATGGCCCCCTTCAGTGCAGGCCAGTCTTAGCATCTGATGCTCAACTTGGGAGGAAACAAACACATCTAGTCATGCTGATTGGCTCACTAAAAGGCGTCATTTAAGTAATTTTGGGGTGATTAAAGGGACTATAAAGGGCAATTTGACTGTGTGCAAAGCTTTACCATATGGCCTGACCCTGCAACCTAAACCCCCAAAGAATCTACTGTGCATTTAGTTCCTGTGCATCCCATGGGAAGAGTCAGGTTCTAAAGAATAAAGCAGGTTAAGGTCCAAGGCAGACAGCAATTAATTCTACCTTGAACTGCGTATGTGCTGAAGGGTCTGAGGAAACAAAACCTGTCAGAGTCAAAATAGAAGAGAGAGGGTAATCCAGAACTTGAGCACCAAGGGTAGGGGTTTAGGGTCCCAGGTAGAATATTGCCTATTTCAGTGGGAATCTGGGAGACGAGACAGCTGTGAGCAGATCCTACTCAGGGGCAGCCAGATGGGCAGCATCAAAGACATTTGTCAGGAAGTAGTCTCTAGGCCTGAAGTCTGGATAATGATTTAGCCAGAGTAATAATCAGGCCATGGCCTGGGCACAGCCAGCCAGCCAGGGGCCTTCGATTTAACCTGAGACAAGGGTGAGAGTAAGATGTGGTCAGGGTGGTTGAATCCTGCAAGATGGGGCCTTCATTACTCAGCTCAGTCTGAGGTTGGCGCTCAGACCAAAGATAGCTTAGGTTATAGATTGCTCTATCTATGCAGAGCAACACCAGACTGGGAGCCGCTGGCCTCTTCTGCGTTAGTTACTTTTGTGTCACGATGACAAAATTCCTGATGGAAACAACACATGACCACCTCCATGTCTAGCCACTCAGAGGTCTCTAGGGGAGGGTCTACACCTGGAGAAGAAAGGACGGCGGGTGTAGTGGTTTGAATGAGAATGTCCCCATAGGCTCATATGGTTGAATGCTTAGTCATCAGAGAGTGGAACTCTTTGATAGGATTAGAAGGGTTAGGAGGTGTGGCCTTGTTGGAGGAAGTATGTCATCCTCTTGCCTGGCCCAGTCTCTCTTTTTCTCTCTCTGTCTCCTTACAGATTGGGATGCAGCTCTTAGCTACTTTTCTAGCACCACGCTGCCATGCTTGTCACCACGCTCCCCACCATGATGACAATGGACTAAACCTCTGAAACTGTAAGCAAGACCCCAGTTAAATATTTACCTATGTAAGAGTTGCTTGGGTCATGGTGTCTCCTCACAGCAATGGAACACTGACTAAGACAGCAGGAAATGGCAAGTTAGAGCTTCCAGAAGGCTGGGGTTCAGAAGCTTTGGGTGAGATGTCCCCTGGAGTTCATATGCTGGAAATTTAGTTCCAAAGTTACATGTCCATTAAGATGAGATGAGTTCCTGTGTTTGTGACCCCAAGAGGATGGTTAGCAGCACTGTAAGCAAATCAAGCTAGTATGCTTACTCTGTCTCTTGCTGTGATATCCTTCACCTTGTTATGATGCAGCAAGAAAGCTCTCAACAGGCGCTGGCTCACTGCTCTTGGACAACCCAGCCTCCCACATCATAAACTTAGCACACCTTTATGATGAAAGCATTCTCAGAAACATTTTCATAGAAACAGAAAGCAGGCTGAGACAGGTCACATGACAAGTCGGATGATGACGATGATGATGATGAGGAGGAGGGGGCAAAGTCACACACAGGATCAATATAGCAGCATAGAGCATCTTTGCTCTGGCTCAGGATGACACTCAGCACCAGGGTCTGTACAAAGGAGCATCACAGGCAGGGGGAGGGCGCAGGCCAGCCTGCATGATCTCAGTCACAGTGACAAGGCTCCTCCCTCCACCCTGGGCTCCTAGGTCTGTGTTTTAATTCCCAATTCTATTGGGATTCAAGACTGTGACAGAACTTAGTGAGGACTGAAGCTGCCACATCTATGTGGCTGAAGGTGACAGGAAACCCCTGTTCCAGAAGCAGCAAGGAAGACCATAGGACACCGAAAGCTTCTTGGACCTTGCTCCCAGCCCTTACCTTCCCAGAGATGCGTGAGTTGCTGTGTGGAAGCGGGATGTGTAGCCCTGGCTGGCCTGGAACTCACTATGTAGACGAGGTACTTCTCAAACTTGTGGTACACCTGCCTCACCTCTGGAGTGCTAAGACTGTACACGTGTGTCAACGCATCTGACTGAATAGATGCTTTTCTGTCAGCCCCAATTCCAACAAGCCTTGATCTCCTGCACCTCGGGGCTGTTTCCCTACAGAGGCTGCCTGATAGCAAATTGTCAGCCTCAACCCCTTTCCTGAGTTCATTCCTTCTTCAGCTTCTGGGTCTCTGCCCAGTGAAAAGCTAGTCTCAGAGGGCTCTTAGCCTGACTCTTCCCTGGTAGTCTGTCTGTCTATATTCTTGTCTCAGTGCCCTTTGTGTAAGCCATCTAGGAAGGGGCTCAGTCTGCATCCTGTCTGGAGATCGATGGTGTTAATGGTTTCTGGTCCATTAGAGGCAGGAGGCAAGTCAGCGATGAATCACTTATCAGCTTGGCCAGGCTGGGTGTGGTGGAAATAAAAACCTCATCATAGTCCCACACCAGAGTTCTTGTCCTTCCTCTCCGTAAGGGCATATCCCCCACAGAGTCACCCCATGACTCTGTAGTATAGCTGTCCCCAGGTAATGCCAGATGAGGCATTCTGGCAGATTAGGGTCCTGCCCCAGAGAATGCTGGTAAATCTGATTTATTTACACAGAACACTTTATGCTAGACCACTCTGAGGATCAAGTCTTGAAGGAGGCCCGTGGGTGTTTCCACATCTTGTGCTGTGGTACCTGCAACTGTCTTCTCAGGGTGATTCAAAGATTCTGGCTCTTGGGAGTCTCAGAAAGGATGAGTTATTCTGGAAAGTGAGCTCCATGAACAGCGGCAATCAACTTTGTTCTTGCTTATGAAGTCTACTGGACGAAAGCATGTCCCAGGACCTGGGTCATTTCCATAGCAAGCTCCGGTTCCTGAGCACAGCTTCACTGAGGGTCACATCATAGTACCCAGGTAGCAAGCCTATTTATTACATCATCTCTAGGGATGTAGTCAGTGGTAGAACACTTGCCTAGCAGGTGTAAGGTCCTGGATTTGATCCCCAGCGCTGGAAAATAAGACCACCAAACAAGCACATAGGTAAAAATACATTGCTGGGTTAGCCAGTGCCCACATTTTCGGGCAGGAATTTATGCAAACTTCCATTTCTAATGGCATCAGAAACCAGTGTCTCAGCTGTGGACAGTGGCTGCAGTCTCTGTACCCCAGGAGCTGCAACTTTGGGAATGATGACAGAATAAAAGGGGAGGACAATGTTCCAGGAATGTCTTACAATCACCGGTGGCTAAGCCCTGGCTTGGCTGTGCTACCAGGCCAGAACCATGGTCCCTCTGTCAGGTGTTATCATGGGCTTTGATGACTTGATTATAGTTCCAAGATTACAACCCAGCACGAGACTATGTTGAATTAAGCCATGCCCACCACAAAGGGATTGCTCTGCTTCCCTTAAACCGAAGCAGCTATAGATCTGCATAAGGTGATTTGTACCCACCCATTGCTTGCTAAAAGGGAACCAACTCTTTTCTTGTTTCGTATATAACTGTCTTGTCTCTAATGGCCTTCTAACCTCTAGAAACTCAACTCAGTGTGAGTGTCATTTAAATTTGTTGTAAATACTGTATTTCCCCCCAAAATAAGCTGCATCTTTGAGCAATAGAGTGATGACAATCACTACCAACCCACCACTTTCTGTACACAAGCACACACACACACACACACACACACACACACACGCACACGCACACGCACACATACACACACCGGTCCTTGAGCACACTTATGTTTGGCCTGCATGTCTGTCTGTGCATCACTTGTGCCTAGTGCCCAAAGAGGCCAGAAGAGGGTGTCGGATCTCTTGGAACTGGAGTAACAGCCAATTTGAGCCACCCTCCATGTGGGTGTGGGGAATTGAACCTGGGTCCTCTGGAAGAGCAGTCGGTGTCCTTAATCACTGAGCTATCTCTCTAAGACCTCAGCTGTAATTTTGATGTGGGGGCTGGATGACTGGATTTCTGTAAGGAGTGTTGCTGTCCAAGTACAAGATGTCTAAATTCATCCAAGCATTTAATTGGGGCCTTGCTTACAGTTTCAGAGGCTTAGTCCAGTATAATTAACACACAAAGCATGGTGGCAAACAGCAGGCATTGTACTAGAGGGGTGCCTGAGAGTTCTACATCTGGATCTGAAGGCATTCGAAATCTCAAAGCCCACCTCCAGTGACACTCTTCTTCCAACAAGGCCACTTCTACTCCAACAAGGTCAAAGCTCCTAATCCTTCTCAAGTAGTGCTGCTTCCTGATGACCAAACAGCCAAATACAGGAGCCGGTGGGGCTATTCTCATTCAGACCACCCCGTCTCTTCTCCTTGAGGGTTGCGAATTTCTCTCCTTTCTTTTAGCTTCTGGTGTGCGTTTTGGCTTTGCACACACCAAGGTGCAAATCCTCCTGTTTCGTTAATTAAGTTTTAGGCCTCTTACTTGCTGTGGCAGTTTCCGTGAGAATAGCCCCCATCGGAAGGTTTGAGTGACAGTAGCCCCCAATGTTTCACAGAAGGCAGGCTTTCAGATTTTGAAAGACTTACGGCATTCCAGTGTGCTTTCTCTGCTTCTTGTTTGTGCACTGCGATATGAGTTCTTAGCAACTGCTCCAGGGATATCCTGTCTGCCTCCCAGCTGCTAAGCTCCCTGCCCCCACCATAATGGCGCTGGGTTCTTATCCCTATTGAACTGTAACCCCTCCCCAAATCCTTCTTTCTATAAGTTGACTTGGTCATAGTGTTTTATTTTGTTTGTTTGTTTTTAATGTTTTTTTTGGGTTTTTGAGACAGGGTTTCTCTGTGTAGCCTTGGCTGTCCAAGAACTCGCTGTGTAGACCAGGTTGGCCTTGAACTCACAGAAATCTGCCGGCCTCAGCCTCCAGAGTGCTGGGATTAAAGGCATGTACCACTATTGGCCTGTGTTTTGTCAAAGCTCTAGAAAAGTAACTGAGACACCAGGTGTGGTGACACACTTATAATTCAACACTTGGGAGGTAAACACGGGAGGATCCGTAGTTCAACATCATCCTTGGATGCATAGCAAATTCTGGGCACCTGCATCTGTAAGAGACCTTCTAAAAAACAAACAAAAATTCAAACCATTTTTATACCTCTTTTGTTACATTCATTCCTATGAGTTCTACTCATTTATTTTTAAAAAATATTTTTATGTGTATAGGTTTTTTGCCTGCTTGTATGTATGGAAGTGTACAGTCTGTGTGCCTGGTGTCTGAATTGGCCAGGAGAAGCATCAGATACCCTGAAAATGGAGTTATAGACAGTTGTGAGCTGCCATGTGGTAGAGAAGCAAACCCAGATCTTCTGTGAGAGCCATGAGTGCTCCTCTTTCCTGACCAGACCTCCTCCCTTTATTTCCAACGCTGTCACAATGGGAACATTTTGCTCCTTTGTTGGAATGCGAAGCCCTTCCTTGCGCAGAGTTCTGCCTTACACAGGTATTTCAGTCACCTGAAGATTCCAGGCTTCATGGGTTAATTCCCAGCTGTCTCACAACTCATCACCCAGACAACGTCATAAGGAACCCCTCTCTTCACTCTGTTCCAGCAGGGCTGAAGGAGTTAAATCTGTCCCCTCATAGTGAATGCCTCTTCAGCTCTGCTCCAACAGGGCTACACAAATTAAGTTTATTCTTTCCAAGGGCTTATTATTTTAAAAAATGCTTCCTTTTTAATTCTGCTTTTTAGCTCAAATGCAGTTAACAGGAAAACAAAATGTGGTTCACCATGCTCTCCTCAAATCTATGTTAAATAGCCTTATTTAAAGAAAAATAAGGGAGGGATGGTTCCCCAGCCGCTTTCCCTGGGAATAATTCTCTTCAGTGGGCTGTTTCTGTAAGCCCTTTCGGCGATGGTTTTCAGTTCAACACATGTGAATTTCAAGCTGTTTCTTTCTTGGGAATAACTAGAAAAAGCATGAAACACAGCTCAGAAATAGAAAAAAAAGATGCTAGAAAGGAAGAGCAGTGAGGCTGGATGGAGGCCATGCTTGTGGTTCAAGTGCCTGGTGGGGGGCTGGATGGAGGCCATGCTTGTGCCCCAAGTGCCTGGTGGGGGGCTGGATGGAGGCGATGCTTGTGCCCCAAGTGACTGGTGGGGGGGATGGAGGCAGCAGATCAAGGAGTTCAGGGTCATCCTCTGCTACAGGGGGAATTTGAAGCTTTGAGAGGAGGAGAGAGAGGAGCTGTGTGGGCAGCACCGTGCTGGCTGAGATTAGCAGAGGGGTCCTGACGCCCAGTAGGGTGTGGCTGGCAGTAGCTACATCAGTCAATTCATGAAGGAATCAAGGTGGACTCTGTTTTTAAATGAAAAAAAAATTAACACAGAGAATAAAAATGAATGCATGTATTTTGTAAAAAATATAATGGCATCTACTCTTGGGGGATGCAGGCCCCTGTGGCTATACACAGTGTAGTGTCTGCTGGTCTTTGCTGCTGGGAGTTGATTGTGGTGAGCACAGTACACCCCCAGACAACGTCTTCTTCCTCCTTTGGATTTGAATTTATAGGACAAGAGTGTATTTGTCCTCCATATTTTCCATATTTTGTGACTCATTCTACCATAGGAAAATGAATATCAACTGTATAGTATTCATCATTACTAATTTAATATATAGTCAATATTTTCATTTGTAAATATACTGCTTTATTAGGTGGATATTTTGTATAAATAAAAAATTTAAACCACCTTAAGTCCTTTCTGGAGCAGAGTGAGAAATAAGAACATCAATTGTTCATGGGTTCATTTATACTCATTTATATGTGTCATCTCCATTCTTCCCATCAAGTACATCACAGGCTATTGTCTAAGTGCCCATCAGGCACTCAGTGGTGGTGGTGGTGGCACACACCCTTAATTCCAGCACTCTGAAGGCAGAGGCAGGCAGACGTCTGAATTTGAGGCCATCCTGGTCTACACAGAGAGGTCCAGGACAGCCAGGGATATGCAGAGAAACCCTGTCTCGAAAAACAAAATCTAAATGACCATATTTGTGCCTGCAGAGATGGCTCAGTGCTTAAGAGCACTGTCTGCTTTTCTAGAGGATCTGAATTCAATTCCCAGCACCCACTGTTTATAACTCCAGTTCCAGGGCTCTGAGACCCTCACACAGGCATACATGCAGGCAAAACATCAATACACATAAAATAAGAATAACAAGTTATTACATGCCCATCAGTCATTCCTACTTGATTAGAAACTTTATGAAGCCTGGGGACCCAATGGTCTCACTTACTCTCTGTCTCCAGCACATGGAACATGATTTATACTAGGTGCTTGTCATAATGCATCGAAATACCTTTTCATACAAATAAGTACATGCATCATAGGTAAGCCCACTGAATTTCCAGCTGCAGAACAATTTCTATAGGCTTGGAAAGCCTTGGACACTTTTGGTAGCAATATAAACTAATGGAGCCGCTATGGAAATCAGTCCATCCGAAAACTGAAAATAGAACTGCCATCTGACCCAGCCAGACCCCTGCTGGGTATTTACTGGAAGAATCTAAATCAGCATATACCAGACATCTGCACACCCTTGTGTACTGCAGCTGTATTTGCAGTCATCAAGTTGTGGAATCAGCCTAGGGATCCGCCATTAGGTGAATGGATAAAGAAACTGTGTTCTATGTACAGTGGCCATTAAGAGGAATGTAATTGTCATTTTCAGGTACATAGATGGAATACAAGGTCATCAGATTAAAAGAAATTAGTCCAACCAGTAAGACATGTAGGGCCCACCAGTCTACCCCTCCTCCTAGGGTTCATCTTGAGGACAGTTTCTGGCCAAACATCTTGTTGAAATTTCCAGCTAAACAACCTGTTTGTTCCTGTGCTCCCTCTGCCCCCCTGGTGGTTAGCTATAGGACCATTGTTTAATCCATCTTGGGCCTGGTAATTTTCCACTTGTCTTGGGGGGATTTCCACTGTGCAGCAGCTAAGTAAGTATATAAGGTTTTTCCTAAGCTTGAATAAAGGGCTTTTGGCATTCTCTCCTCACAAATGACCCAGGTCTCTTGTGTGTTCCTTTAATCTCCAGGCCCTTGCCCAGCTCGTGAATGGTACAGTAGTGTGAACTATACTGTAGAGAGTAACACAGGCATTACAAGACAAATATTGTATCCTTAATGTAGCATTAAAAAAAGGACAAAATCAGAGGGGGCCAGTGTTTGGGAAAAGGAAGGGGACCATTGTGGGGAGCATAAGAAATGATAGTGGGATGATGAGAATAACAGTGAGTTAATGATATACATACATAAGAATGTCAAAGTGAAGGCAGGCATTTGGTATGATAATTAAAAAATGCTACCCATATGTGCACATATGTGCACAAAAACCCATGAGGAAAGCCATGACCATTTAATCTTAATGAACACATAAAGAAATCATAAATGGTTGGTGGACATGCTACCCTGGTCAGATTACTAGACATTGTTCATGCACTGCAGTATCATGCTGTACTCCAGAGACAAGGATAAATATTGTGCACTAATTTCAAATATTAGTAGGAAGAGTACTGGGTTTCTGTTACACACTGCAGTGATTAAAGGTAAGAATATTTCACAATCTCAACAGCAACTAGAAGAAAGGACCATGAATGTTTCTACCATGGAGAAATGATAAATGTTGCAAGAGATAGGGATTTTTAGCCTGATTATTTCCTACCCCTTAAAGATTTCCCTGCTTCCTCTTACTGCCACAGGGTAGGAGCCAAGCTTCCAACACATAAACCTTTAGGGAACACTTAATCAGACTTATCAGGACTTTCTTAGAAGCTGACTAAGTTTAGAACTTCAGATTACACATAGCAATTGCTGGGGAACCTTGCTGTTGTTGCAGACACTAGTCCTTACAGTGTCTCAGGACAGCAACTGCTGGACAGGATCCATTGCAATGGAAACAGAGCGCGGGAAGCCAAGGCTTCACAAGATGTATGCTTTTCAGTCTAAAAAATATGCATACGGACATTTATCTATTTTCAAAATTCAATTATCTGTGACGACAGCGTCTCCCCATCCCTAGCTCCTGGCATAGGATAATGTATTTGTACCTGGCAGGAACTGTACAGATAGTAAAGACTGTTGCATAATGAGGTAAGTACAAAGTATGTGTAATGACACATAGCTATGCATTGGGTTTAGCTTAAATAATGCATCCTTTGTTGCCACAATTTCCCAATACTTCCTGAGAGCTGAGTAGTGTAGAGTACACAGATAATAGCCCTTTAACACGGCTCCAGGACATTTCGGGGGATAATCAATGTAACTAGCAAAATGGTGCGATTGTTTTGCGCTATGTATTTGCAAAATGCTCCCCCTCATAGCTCACTTATTCCTTGCAGTGATTTTTGATGCACAAATCTTGACTCATATTTTATAGAAGAAAACTATGAAGCAATGTAGTTGCAAGATAGCTCGCATCAGCCCTGAGACCTTGTGCCATTCCAAGTCTACTTGTATCGCATTGGTAGCTAGAAATAATCAGTAATTTAGAGAAATCGGACATCTTTAAATTGGCCAGTGGTTCTTCTCTATACCAAGAAAATGTGACTCGGGGACCAAACACGAAGTCAAGTAGCTCACAAGAGAGGACAGGAACTCTCCTGTAACGCTGGGCACCTATCGACTGAGTGGTTGTACGTAAGGCATTTTCATACAACTCATCTCTTTTTGCCATGGGGAGTATGTAGAATACTTCTTCTTATCCAAAGATCCTAAAGAAACTTTATTTCTTTCCAGCATAATATTTTTATTGATTATTTGGGAATTTCACATAACATTTACTTCCTAGTTTTCCTCCACTCCCATTGGCCTCCCTCCATTAGAAGAAGAAGATGAAGAAGAAGAAGAAGAAGAAGAAGAAGAAGAAGAAGAAGAAGAAGAAGAAGAAGAAGAAGAAGAAGAAGAAGAAGAAGAAGAAGAGGAAGAGAAGGTAAAAAAGGTCTAGTTTGTGTTATCCATACACTCACTGGAGTATGGCCACACTCCCAGTGGCCAGCCCCTTAAAGAAGACTTAATCCTTCCCCCTCACCCCCACTGTGGAGAGCTATGCTTCAGCATCCTTATCACAGTTTTAAAGAGTTCTCTTGATTGGTTTCCTGTCTAGACTCCCCCTTCCTCAACGGTGAATCTGCAGTCATCAATACCACTGCAGAAGAATCTTCCTTGCCCTTCACAGTTAGCAGGAGCGTGGATCATGGACTTCCACGTGGTTTCAGCACAGACCACAGATATCTGCATGGCCTCCAGCATCAGCACAAACCATGAACCACTGACATCCACATGGTCCTCAGTGGCAGCATAGGCCACCAAGGTCTACATGCTTCAGACAACTGCACAGACCATGAACATACATCCCTCTGGTCACAACAAGGGCCACAGAATCTACATGCCTCCGCTCCCTGTCCCACCAAGAAACTTTATTTTAATACTATGTCCTTAATAATATAAAGCCCATATTAGTTTCTATTTCCGAATACTTTGATATATTTACAGATGATGTAAAAATCCTACAATGCAGAAGAGACAGAACTCCGAAGGCATAAAAGTAACTGGATACAGTTCTTCTTCTCCAAGTAACTGCTCAGTGACAGCTGTAGAATGATGGAAGTCGGCACAGCTGATCTCCAAGGTCTCGCCCCTCTCTCACCGCACAGTGCACAGGAAAGATTTGAAGACAGAGATGATTTACTCCTCCATGTTGGTTCCAGTTAGAAGATCTGATTGCTACTGTAGCAGTAGCAATTCCCTTGAGTTGCCTGTGGTGAAAGATGAGTCAGGAAATAACCTAAGCAAACTAGCTATGCTTCCAGGCTCAGCATAGACACCACTCTGAACCAGTTGCTGGCTTCCATCTTTTCTCTAGGAAGACCTGTGCAGATCAAATCTCAGTCTCAGCAGAAGGGACCCCCAGTGGTTTGAATAAGAATGGCCCTCTTGGCTCCCGTAGTTGAATGCTTAGTCACCAGGGTGTGGAGCTGTTTGAAAGGATTCGAAAGATTAGGAGGTGTGGCCTTGTTGGAAGAAGTGCAGCACTCAAGGTGGGCTTTGAGGCTGTAAAATTCCAGGCCCAGTTTCTGTCTGTCTGTCTATGTGCCCCCCACCACCCGACCTATAGGTTGTAGCTCTTAGCTACTTCTCCTCCACCACATCTTCCTGCCATCACGCTCCCTCATCATGCAAAGATGGTAATGGACTGACCCCCCCAAAACTGCAAGCAAGTCCCAATCAAATGTTTTCTTTTATAGGAGTTGCCTGGTCATGGTGTCTCCTCACAGCAACAGAACAGTGATTAAGACAAGGATCCTACAGCACACCTGTTTGTATGTTCTTGCATTCTGTGCAGAAAAGTCATGGTTGATATTCGCACCTATGTCACCCTAATATAAGAAAATGGAGCTTTAATATGTTAATTAAATATTTGTGCTCAAGTTTGGGTCCTAAAACCATTCCATTTGTAGCCGATAATGAAGACAGCATTGTAGCAATTCATTTTACAATGATATTGATGAGATTTTGCTGCTGAGGGAGTCCGAAAGCTTTGCCAGCAATTATTCAGTCTAGTTTTAAACACATAAACAATGGATGATGTCATTACATGATGGGGTGGTGAGATGGCAGGGAGGGCATCTCCAGTCTGTCTTGCCATCTGTGACCCGTGTGGGCCTGAGAAATGATATCACCTCTCTGTGCCTCAGCTGTCTCATCAGTAAGATGGTGCTTAGCCATCTACTCCAGTGGGGTTGTCATGGTGATCAGTGTAAGATGGTGTTTAGCCATCTGCTCCAGTGGGGTTGTCATGGTGGTCAGGGTAAGATGGTGCTTAGCCATCTACTCCAATGTGGTTGTCATGGTGATCAGTGTAAGATGGTGCTTAGTGATCTACTCCAGTGCGGTTGTCATGGTGATCAGTGTAAGATGGTGCTTAGTGATCTACTCCAGTGCAGTTGCCATAGTGATCAGTGTAAGATGGTGCTTAGCCATCTACTGCAGAGGGGCTATCATAGTGGTCAATGTAGTCAGTCATGCAAATGTCCTTTCTCCTCTCATGTATCAAAGCATTTTCCAGTGAACCACCTGAGGTGAGCTAACTTTATAAAGCAAAGGGCTTTATTAGCTAGCTCACAGTTCTGGAGATTAAAGGGCATGACTCTTGCATCAGTTTGGCTCTAGTGAAGACCACATGGAATTGGGTCAAGGCAGGGGCAGGAGGTCGGATATAGCTCAGTGGTAGAGTACTTGCCTGGCATGTGTGATATGCTGGATTTGATTCCTAACATTGCCCCCCCCAAAAAAAAACCTTCTGTAGACTGTCATGTGCTGCGGAAATGTAAGGAAGGCAGCTATGCTCACTACTATACCACCAACGCAACGTGATATAAGGAATTATTAAAACATTATTTAGATTGGATCCAGGGTCTCAAACTCAATTCTTCTTTAAGGCATTCAGAAATCATGGAGACATTATCAAAACATTAAGAATCCCCAGAACGGCCTAGCTTTTCTCATCTTCACACCCAGGACAGCAATCACACCTTTGTTTTGTGTTGTACACGGGTGCTTTCTTGCTATCACACAGCTGAGTATTCGTAACTGACGCTGTATAGCCAGAAGGCTGAAGAAATATGTGGCATAATTTATAGAATACATTTAAGTAAACAGTCCTCTGAATTGCTAAGTGAACACTCAAAAACACAGACGTTATCAAGAACATAATGCAGCCCACGTGAGGTTCTGGCTCCCCTGGGGAAATGGGAAGGTTAAATGTTAGGAGAGATTGGACTAGACCTCAACATTTCTGTTTCTTCTTGCTTTTCGATGAGAGATCAGAGGCAATTGTAGCAATCTATCAGCATCAGTTCACGACCAGTAGTATCTCAATGAGTGCTCTATTTTTCTTTGTGTCTTTATTACTTAAATAGCTTTAATTGGGGACTGGAGAGATGGCTCAGCGGTTAAGAGCACTGACTGCTCTTCCAGAGGACCTAGGTTCAATTCCCAGCACCCACATGGCAGCTCACAACTGTCTATAACTCCTGTTCCAGGGGATCTGACAACTTCACACCAATGCACATAAAATAAAGTTAAATAAATCATAATAACTTATTTTTAAAAAATAACTTTAATTGTCACAAAAACGTAGACAAAGAACTGCAGGCCAGTAAGGGTACTGTAAATGACAGAAACAGTCTTCCCAGGTATGTACCCCCTAATTGGCTAATATTATGAAGAGGAGGCCATGAATTTGAAAGGAAGCAAGGGAAGAGGGGATGTGGGGGGGCTGGAAGGAGGAAAGTTAAGGGGGAAATGATATAATTTTAATTTAAAACAACATTTTTTAGCCCCAGCTCTTGAGAGGTAGAGACATGCGGATCTCTGAGAGTTTGAAGCTAGTGTGGTCTCCACAATGAGCCGCAGACCAGCCAGGGATATATAGTGAACACCTGTGGGGGGAAATTGAACTAAAAATAAAAAAAAATTAAAAAAATAAAAATGGAAAGCAAAGAAAATAAAAGCGTGTGTATGGGTTTGTCCTCCGGGATATGCGTCGTGGTGCTGTTTCTCAAGGACAATGACATAAGCTCGCTGAGTGCTCATTCGAAGGATTTGGGTCGCTCTCACTGAGGAGCGCCCATAAGCCCTTGTGTGGTAACGGAAACATCCACGAAGAGCAGAGTGGGTAAACTGTGGTTTGTCTAAGAAGAGGAACACTACAAGCCAGCGAAAACGATGAGGGACAGTTCCTCTTGGATTCGTTTCCTATACTGTTGACAGATGCAGAAAAGCCAAACCTCAGAGAGTGTGTACCAACTGATCTTCTTACGTGATGGACAAACCCAACTGAGAGTGTTAGAGGTGTAGCCGGCTGCAACCTGAATCGTGGGAGGAGAGGTGGCTATGGACTGCAAAGGTTCATGGGAGCTGTGGGGAGTTGGAAACTCCCTATGAGCCGATGTAGGGGGTAACCACATCTGGAAACTGTGTTAAAGATGCAGAGATATTCAATTAGGATTTGTGACTTTAGGGACTGGAGAGAAGGCTCGGCTGTTAAGAGTTTCTTCTCTGTACCCAAAGCAGCCACAGCACAAAAGACCGTAAGAGAGTCTACCTCGGCCCTAGCTTCACAGGCTGAGTGTCCCATGCTCTCTCTCGCTCAGTGCTGGTCAGGTCTGTTCCCCCGAAGCCTTTCCACCCCAGGCTCAGGTTTTCATGCCGTGAGAACAGGGAACAGTGTTGTCAGCAGAGAAGGTCTGCTCAGCTTTAGCCTCTGTGCTGACTTCCTGTCGTCTGTCACAAGACAGAAAACAAATCCCTAATGCAGACTTAGCCCCGTCCTACATCCTACTACAGAGATACTTGCTCATCCATGTTCATTGCTGTTCTACTAATAATAGAAAGAAACTGGGAACAGACGAATAGATAAGGAAGTTGTTATGCATTTATACAATGGAATATTATTCAGCTGTTTAAAAAATATGAAATCATGAATTCACAGGTAAAAGGATTGAGCTAGAAAAAAATTGCCCCAAGTAAGTTAATCCAGACCCCTAAAGACAAGTACAGTATATAATCTCTTATTTATGGATGTTAGTTTTTTAATTCTTCAATAGGAATGATTCCCATCTGTAGAAAGTGGTTAGGTATAGAATAAAAACCTAGTAGGGGGATGGGAGGATCTCTAAGGAAGGAGAAATAGAATGTATAGTTACAGAGAGACATGGGGGAGACTGGAATGAGAGGAGGAAACATGGAGCAGAAAGGAAGAGGGGGTGAAGGAACACGAGGAGGGACAATGAACACTAAGGGCCATTTTTAGAGGTCAGATGGGTATCTATTACCATAGAATCTTCTGAAAACATACGCATCTATGAAAGAAATCTAAATGGAAGCACGGTGAAACGATGTCCCATTAGACACCTGTCACCACAAAATGAGGCTTCCAGTGCCAAGAATGGGTTTCACTTAAGGGAGTTGTTGGCCAAAGGAGCCCCCTTGGAGCTCCGAAACCTCTCAGGCTATTACCAGTTGCTCTCCACAAACTGAATGTAAGACCCTATTGCTGAAGGCAACACTTACTTATCTTGCTAAAAACAAAGAAGTTGAGCTGGTGCCTTCACCTCAACTGACTATTGTTCATGATACTGGAAGGCACTCTGCATGCTACTGAAGGAAAAAGGTAAACACCAACTCGGATACAAACCCTGCAATCTACATGGCGACCTGCCTACATGATATGCCGGTACAACAGTGGCACAAACACTGTAGGAGTAACCAACCACTATCTGCTTAGGTTTAGGCCCACTTGAAACCACAGAACCCATGTCTGACACTGTCTGGATGACCAAGAACCTGGAAACCAAATAAGCCATGGGCCTAGGGGAAAACCAAATACTATTGTTCTGTTTAAGGAACACAGGAATAAAATGACTTCTAATGACATTTTGCTTTACTCATAGACCAGTAAGTGTCTCTTTCAGCCATTATCAGAGAAAGTTCTTCTTGCAGTACATGGGACTAGTACAGAGCCCCACAACTGGACAATGTATAGAGTGAGAGACTTGGAACACCAGTCCTAGACGGGATGTCTCCATGAAACCTCGGAACACTCAGTCCTAGACAGGATGTCTAGATTGTCCAGATGGGATGATTGACAAGGAGCCATTGTCTCTCAGACCAACCGAATGGATGCACATATGAACTTACAGGGGCTGTGGCAGCTTGACCAGGGCCTGTATAGGTTCGAGCCAGACGGGGTCCCAGCACTGAGAGGGGGAACTGGTCATGATCTCCCATCCCTAACCAAGAAGCTGTATCCACTTGGCAACCACTTACAAAGGAAAAGTCAGTTTTCTCCTTTACCAATTAATAGCATGACTGGTTGACTTGAACTTGATAATTTAGGGTCTGGATGATCCTTGTGACAGCTCACAGGGATCTGGAATTGGGAGCCATGTGATGTCCTGGGGAAGAGAAACTCCCCAAGGCAGAGAAACAGGAGGGCAGATGCCCATAGTGTCAGAGGAGGTCAGGGCAGAGGTGTGGGAGACAGTTGGAGTTTCCCGGGGCATATAAACCACACTTAAGAGTAGATCCAATATCCAGCAGTGGATGCCAACACAGAACAAACTCAGTGGTGTCTTGTAGTTTTATTTTTTTTGTCTAATATTTTGTGGTTTGAGGTTTTTGTTTTGTTTTATTTTTCTTTCTGGTCTTCTGCTTGTTTATTATGATTTCTGATTTTATGTTTTTATGGAATTTGTGTGTATGTGTATGTTTCTTGTGCCTTTTTAAAAATTCTGGTTTGTTTGCTTGCTTGCCTTTTTATTTTCTAAAGGCAGAGAGAGAGAAGGTGTGGAATCAGATAAGTGGTTATGTCAGGAGAATATGTGAGGAGATCAAGGAGGGGAACCATGGTCAGAACAGAGTATTTAAATTTCCGCCCTAAAATAAAATTAAATAAAAATACTCATCAAAAGTTTAGTCAAAAGAAAATGCAGTTCAGATTTAAAGGAAGGAAGGAAGGAAGTCGGGAAGGAAGAGGGAGAGGAAGGGAGGGAGAGAGGAAGAAAGGAAGAAAGGGAAGGAGGAAGGGAGGGAGACAGAAAAGCAGGCTCCTGATCACAGAGATAAGGCTTCTATATTTCACTGACTCCCTTTACCAATTAATAGCATGACTGGTTAACTTGAACTTGATAATTTAGGGTCTGGATGATCCTTGTGACAGCTCACAGGGATCTGGAATTGGGAGCCATGTGATGTCCTGGGGAAGAGAAACTCCCCAAGGCAGAGAAACAGGAGGGCAGATGCCCATAGTGTCAGAGGAGGTCAGGGCAGAGGTGTGGGAGATTTTCAGCCCTCTGTGTTGTAATTGGTAAAGTCTGCTGTGCAGGGGTAAGCTGTAGAAGCCCCAGACGCTCCTGAGCATTTAGACTTCAAGTATGATCAATTTTAGCAGCTAGGGCCTGCATATTTATCAAAATCAGATCGGAACATTAACAAAGACATCATCCCAACATTAAAGAGCAAGCTGGCACTAGAGATGAACTGGCCAGGAGGTGAGGAAAATCCTTCTTTGACTCAATGCTTCTTAGTTAAAAGATGAAAGGAAGATCTTTGGAGCACATCTGAGTTTACTGTGCAAATTCAGCTCCCACACAAGTTGGGTAAGCCCAACCAAGCTGTTGGCCTCTGTAGCCGAGCCTTTCCATCTACACTTTGAGAATCTTGGTACCCAAGGCAGAGTTGGGTGGGGGGAATCTATGACATAAGTGGTAGATATTCTGCTGCCCTGGCACCCAACTCACTAGACCATGAGAAAACTTTTCTTTTTCGGTTTGTGCCTCTGGCAGTGACCACAGTTATAGGTATGTGGCATGGGTTCAGATGTTTTTGCTGAATGAATGGTGTCCTGCAGATGAAGATAAAGATGTTAAGCCCAGGGCATCTGGACCAGCAGACAGGATGATCTCAGCTCTTAGAGTTCCTGTTGCCTGACTTCTGGGAACATTCTCTGACTCTCACAGACCCGTGACTGGTACAGGAGCTGCCGATCAGCACAAACCCCAGACTGGATGCTGTGGGCTGTGCTGCTCAAGAGGGTCCTACCCGGCTCCTGTCACGAAGGCTGTCAGACGTTAATGGCACAAGGACGCTGGCCATCTGCTGCTGGATCTTGAACAGCTGCCTGGCAAGGAGATACGGTATGCCATGACTCCATGGAGAGCCTGCAGGGGACACTATGGGTCTAACAAACGATGGAGCCAAAGCCAGGCAGGAAGCAGCAGTGGGGTTTTGCTTAATGAATGGAAACAACTGATGTTACCGCGCCTTCGCTCTGCATCTGGCTGTGTGCCAGACCTTCCATGTAGCGTCAACACATCTTCAAACCAGCCTTCCAAAGAAGACGCCCTTTGGATCCCAGTTTATACCTGAGGAGCTGAAAGTGATTTTCCTAGTGACACAGCACTAGGAAGTGGTGGTCAAAGGTCTGTAGGCACTCTACCTTGTATGATGGAAGATAGGAGCATGCAGCCTCAAACGTAAGGAACGGCTGAGCTGATTCCAACACCAGGAAGGCTCGTTCCACCCCAGAGCTGTTTTAAATACTCCCTATTCCTTGGGTGTCTCCTAGGCATTTACAAAAATATCTGTGTTAATCAGCTTGTTTTTCCTCTTTTAGCCTGCCATTTGTAATAGGGGTCTCTTTCAACTAAGGGATGATAAGGGTTGTTTTAGCAGCATCATGAGATCCCCCTGGGTGACAGGATACCACCTGCCACCAGCCTCCCACTGGGCACCATCCTGTGCTCCACCTTTCTCATTAGAAAAGACAATGCTACATCTCACTTCCCACCTCCAAACATATCTGGTTAGGCTATGGAGGGCTTGGGGAGGGGGTGGATGCTCAGTTTGCTGCCCTGAGTCCCCTGGAGAGGTGATGTTGACAACAATACATGTCAATAGTTTGAACATAGCGACCACAACCCTAAGGAGCTAAATTCTTGCCAAGTTTTAATCTGTTTTATTTTATTTTTAACAAAGAGATGAGAATGTCAACACTTGGTAACTTCCAAAAAATTCCAGGACAATAACTAATAGTCCACACACAGAGGGTTAGTGTGAAGGGTGTCAGGGAGACGCTCTTCCTGACAGACCAAGGACCCACTGATCACAGGGCAGATCTCATCCATGAGCACAGAGGCACCGTCTCTGTCGTCAGCGCCCTTGCAGCCCCTGGACAGCACCTGTCTGATGTGCCAGCTGCCCTGCTCCCCCTACTTGAGCATAGAGGACAGCCTTCCCCAGTTCCTCCTCCTCCCAACCCTACCCTTCCCCCAATACTTACAGCTCTGGGTGACAAATGAGCAGTCTATTTAATTTCACTACACTCAGAGTCCACACCAGATGGAAGGCCACAGAGAGTAGGAGTGCCTTCTGCAGGGTAGAAGGGGGATGGGCGGGGTGGGGGCTGTCACCATAACAACTGGAAAAGCACCGCGACCACCTATTTTGGTGCTGCCACTAATTACTATGAATGTTTCATTCGACCCTGTGATCAGCCATCCTCAAAGCAGCCGGTACCAGCAGATGGCTTGTTTGTCACTCTGTGAAGTTACACAAAGCTACAATCGTGTTTGGTTGTTTCATTTTTCTTAAAAAAACATCGGCACAGTTAAGAGTGTTGTGTTTTATATTTTACTGTAAGAACTCAGATGCCTCTAGACTGCCTCCAAACAAACATTACTTTGGGAAATAAAAGGCAGGCCCAGTGGAATTACCTAATTTAGTGTCCAAACATAGAAATACAAAGCCACGCAGACACTTGAGCTGAGCAGAGCTTGACAGGGTCTCTCTTAGGGCACAGCTGACGAGCAGATCGCTGGGAGGTTATTTGGGGAAACTTGGCTTTCGCTATTTATATAGTGAAAGTTTAATTCAGTAAGAGTCATCCTAGGAAAAGCTTAAGGTCACCATGAAGCCAGCTTTCAAGATGGCACAGGGTTGGATTTGTTTGGCGAACCTCTGGGTGGGCCACAGAAATGGGACCGAGTTCCGACAAGGAGGACAACTCAATCTATTCCTTTTTAAAAAATGGTTTAAGCTAACTGTGCTGCTGCTTAACCCAAGCTGTACAATATATAAAACAATTATGTGAAAACAAATCCACGTCAGGAACACAATGGGAAGCAAGGACATTCTAGTGGGAATAACAGAAATAAACACTGGGACCAGCGAGCAGGACAGAAGATCAGGTCTAGGAGGCCTCACAGAGCCTTACCAAGGTAACATGAAAAAAGACAAGATGGGAGGAGGAAGACTGGAGCATCCCACTCAACACCAAGTTAAGAACAATGGGTCCCTGGCACAGGCGCAGAGGAACTCCAGGGTGTCTGAAGGGGACCCATATGCAACTAAGACATACTCTTGGGTACAAGCTTAATATGTTAATGAAACAGGGACACAAACGTTGTATGCATAATTACATGTAACATTACTTTGAAGAGCTTGACAGTGCAAATGCACCCAAAAAGCCCTGGCTATGCAGGTGCCCCTAAAAGCCTGTGTCATATGACTTAAAAACTCTGTATGTGTCTGTGGGGGGGGGGGATAATTTGAGCCACTGACCTCTCTGCTCCAGTCATTCCCTTCCTCAGAGGTGTACCTTCCCTTAAAAACCTCTTCGTCCTGTAGCAGCTGTGTGTCTCTGGTCGATTCTTTGCTCCCAGACACAGACCCTGGAACTGCACTGGGATGCTCTATGCACCCCCTTATCAGTGGATACCAAGTAGTTCTTCACACATGGAGGATAAACACCCATCACCCTATGGGATATTCATTTCTGTGCATAGCAGATGCAGACAAGGAGGCACAGCTTTCCCTGAAGCTGGGTCCTGAGGCATCGTGGCAGGTTCAGGCCAGTCTGCATCTGGAATTGGCACCAGCAGCAGCAGGGGTGCAGGCACATCTCCAGGCTGCTAGTTGTAGTGGTCTGAGGAGGTCTTCTGTCACTCAGATACCTCCACAGGTAAAGCCAGTCCCTTGACTGGGACACACAGAAAAGAATTTCTGAATGAGCAAGTACGACATAGCGTCTGAGTGTTTAACAGATTTTAGAATGGTGTTAAAAGAAACAGAGGCACTCAGGAAGAAAGTGAGACACACCTGATATTGAGTGTGGGCCTCTCAAAGACAGAATGGTTACTGAGGTTTTTTCTTTGGTTTGGGTTTTGTTTTTACAATAGCCATATATACCGGATTCGGTGGCTTCTGAAGCAATCCCTCAAATGACTGTTAAGAACCTGAATGAGGTCATGGGGTTGTTCTCATGGATTGAATAGGATTATAGTTAATCAGGTAAAACACTAGGTAACAAGGATTGGAGGGGATTTACCAAGTTTTTACCGTCTTGTTTTCGAGATTGCCAGATAATATCTTGGAAGGGAGTAAGGCCAGATAGAAAGTCACTGTACAAAACAAATCGCTGTGGTCCATTTTCGGGATGAGGTGAAGTTCGAGTTCATCAGAGTTACAGATAAGCACAAAGCACGCCTCTACCCCTAGCTGGCAGCTGGTGCCCACTTGCCTCAGAAATCTGAGAGTTGAGAAGCTGCAGATAGCCTGCTCCAGCACAGAGCCCACACTCAGAAAAGGGGGCAGTCTCAAGGCCCTCGTTATTAACTAGATAAGGCTTTATGTTCTAAATGATTGAAATGGGGAGTTGAGGAAGGGACAAACCACAGTCTATATATCAAGTTGGGTGACAGTTCACTAAGTATGGGGAGACTTTTTTTTGACTTTCCCCCCTTTTTTTGTTGCTTTTATTGAGTTATATATTTTTCTCTGCTCTGTGAGGGGAGACTTTTAGACCAAATTCCAACATTGCCTGAATTAGCTCCATTAGGCCAAACTAAATTCAATTTAACAGAAGCACATGGATTTGATTCAAAGGTTGTGTACTAGAGAGCACTGAGGTCGATTGCTGGCTGGATGCTGTGAGGAGCAGAAGACCTAGCTGTCACTCACCACAAAAGGCAGAGTCACAAGAGGGAAAATATAAGTTATTTACTGAGCTTTGGTTAACTGGGAACGTAAGCTGTGAAGACATAAATACCTAGGGAAAAGTGTGTGTTTTCCTTCATTTCCTGTTTGAAACGTGGCCCCTGGAAACCCCAGAGTTGTACATATTCAGGAGTCACCATGTGATGTCACAATGCATGTACATGTTATATGATGTTTAAATCAAATTATGTATAATTTGCTTATATCGCCAAGCATTTATTAATCCTTTACGGTAAAAGAAACTCAAAATCACGGGACCAGTGAGGTGTTTGCCTAGCAATCAAGAGGAACCTGAGTTCAAATCCCCAGAACCCATATAAAAAAGTGCTCGGTGTGATGGCTCATACCTGTAATCCAGGGGGCAGAGACAGGCTTATCCCTGGAGTCTTGGGGACAAGCTCAAGCACTCTGGTGGTGTTCCAGGCCAGTAAGAGACCCTGCCTCAAGAAAAGGTAAATGACCTCTGAGGACCATCGCTAGTCAAAACAAGAGGTTGTCTTCTGACCTCTGCATGAATGCACACACACACAGAGAGAGAGAGAGAGAGAGAGAGAGAGACAGACAGACAGACAGACAGACAGACAGACAGACACGGGGAGGATGGGGTGTATGAGCACATGCATACACGCACATATTCAAAATCATTTCTTCAAACTAAAACGTATACTTTCATATGCAGAGTCAAGGAGGAGTGAACAATCATTTGGAAATGTGGTTGAAAATTGCTGGAGAGGATGTGGGGTAAACAGAACACTCCCGCACTGCTGGTGTGAATTAGTACAGCCCCTTTGGATATCAGTATGGTGATTTCTCAGAAAATTAGGAAACAACCTTTCTCAAGACCCAGCAATACCACTGTCGTGTATATATCCAAAGGATGCTCAATTGTACCACAAGGACATGTGCTCAATTATTTTCATAGCAGCATTGTTTGTCATAGCCAGAACCTGGAAACAACTTAAATGCCCCTCGATTGAAGAATGGATAAGAAGTCCATTTACACAATGGAGTACTACACAGCAGAGAAAAAAATGACATCTTGAAATTTGCAGGCAAATGGATGGAGCTAGAAAACATCATATTGAGTGAGGTAATGCAGACCCACAAAGACAAATATCATATGCACTCACTCATAAGTGGTTTTTAGACATAAAGCAAAGAAAACTCAGCCTACAATTCACAACCCCAGAGAACCTAGACAACAAAGGGAACCCTAAGAGAGACATACATGGATCTAATCTACATGGGAAATAGTAAAATACAAGCTCTCCTGAGTAAATTGGGAGCATAGGGACCACGGGAAAGGGTTGGGGGGGGGAGAAGGGAAGGGAACAGAGAAAAATGTAGAGCTCAATAAAAACAATAATAAAAAGAAAATCTGGAAATGTGGTTGGACTGAAAGGGGCCTTGGCCTCAGGGGAAGTTAGGGGAGCAAAGCAAGACCTGTTTGCTCAAAATTGTCCTTGGCTTCTCTGGGCCTTCATTTATTCCCCTCTATTACAGGGCAGAGCACCAGCCGGACACAGACTTAATAACCCACTTTCAGGGAGGGGAGTCCAGAGAATTCCCATTGCCTCCATTGGCACAGAACAGTGATATGGGGGTGGGGTCAGAGGTCATTTCAGAAGAGGCTGTTAGATCCCCTGGCACTAGAGTTAAAGATGGTCGTGAGCCTCCATGTGGGTACTGCGGATCGAAGCTAGAACCTCTGGGAGAGCAGCCAGTGCTCTAACTACCGAGCATCTCTCCAGCTCCCTAATGTCACTCTTGAACTTAACCCTATTCCAAAAAAACAAAAACAAAAACCAACCTGAGGGCAGGGACCTGAACAGTCACTTGCATATCCATCTTCATTGCAGGAATATTCACACAACCTGCCCCACCATCAGCAAAGTCAACTTATACACATAATGGATGGAAATGGGAACTGGAATTTTAAATAGTCGAAGCTTGAAAAGGTGAAATCTATTTTTAAATTCACAGCACAAGGTCTCGACTCCATGGAGACGCCCTATAAATGTCTGATGAGTGAACATGTGCGTGCAGCTACCCAGGATTCTGACTCCTGTTCAAATGTCACCTCCTTTGGGACATTGCCCTCTCCCAACCTGCCTCTTTGTGCTCCAGTGTACGACTGTATTTGTCTGAACAAAGTGTGTATTACGGGAACACTGTGCTCACTACAGAGCCCGGTGCATGGGGTAGATTCCTGTCCTTACTCTGCCATAAGCTGTGTGCCTTTGGACAAGCTACTTCACCTTCTGAACTCCCTCATTTGGAAGGCAGAGCAACCATGAGCTGTAAGCACATAATGCCCATGATGCTGCTATCATGGCTGTGACAAGCACATGCTGTGCCCACTGAGCACAGAACCTCTATGATATTATTATCATGGCTGTGACAGTCATGAGCTGTGCCCAGCGAGCACAGAACGTTTCTGAGGTTATTATCATGGCCGTGAGAACCCCGTCTCCCTCCTAAGGGAATCCTCTGGAGAAGGAATCACATCCCTCCCCTCACCCAGGACAAACAGCGCCTTGTCCACGGCAGAGGGCGGGTGAATGGATGAGAGGATGAATGAATGAGAAAACGAGTGAATGAGTAGACATTGAATCACTTATTGTCCAGGGGGCCCTCCAAGAGAGGAGACTACAGTTTGGTACACACCTGTGGTACCAACCATGGGTGCTCAAAGCAGATACCTTTTTAGACATCAGCATCCTTCCCATTCAGACCTGGGAACATCAAGGTGTGGAAACCTCCAAAGCTGTCTCTTGGCCACCAGCCAGACAGGATGTCTCTTCGCGTCTGTCTTTGCTTCAGTGACATTCATTTTTTCCTAAAATATTTACACTTTTTGGAACATCTGAAATGTGGTCTTGCCAGTAGGTTTGCCCAGACCCTCTACCTTTGGGGAAATACTAAAATAACAAGCTATTCATACTGCAACCACAAAATCGACCAACCCGATGCTGATAAGACAGTGCAACCAGGCAATGGGTGGATGATTTGGTCCCACACGGGCAATTAGCAACGTCCTGAGGCAATTTGGCTCTTGTGACTTTAAGCCTGACAGGTGAGCCATAGCACTGCAAGTATGGAGTGGAGAAGGTCAGAGAGTTTCCAAACACCCTGCAGTGCTGAGCACGGCCTCACAGAGAAAAAAACTATCTGACTGAAAATGGCACGAGTGTGGCAGCAGGAGAGTAAGCTCAAGGCCACCGTGAGTGACACGGGGGAAGCAAGGCAAGCAGCCAAGGAAACCAACCTACATCACCAGAGCAGAGACAAACCAAGCCTTGCTTCTCAGTCCCACGGTCAGAAACGTGGTCTCACCTGGGTGTTTAGGTCAGACGAAGCTCCAGCGTGCACACAGCCAACCTGGGGCTTGTTAGAATGCAAATCCTGCAGATGTGAGTGAAGCGTAACCTCTTGACCTTTCTAACAAGCGCTCGGGTAGGCCAGACAGTAGGGCTAGCTTATGGGCACACCTTGAGCAGCAAAGGTTAGAAAGGGTGTGTTACTTTATTATGAAGTAAGGAAGCCAAGTGCGCACATGCATCAAGTGGCCGAGTTACAGTCTCACTGGCCTCTTGGCCTGAGGAAAATAGCCTTTGAAATCCTGCGAACATCGTAATTCACAGGCCCCAGTACCAGACCAGAATGCTGATGCTCCTTGTCCGTGCAGAAACGTGGGTGAGAAGGGCGCTACTGAGAGGGTTGACGTACAAGGAAGGATGATGGGGAAGCAGATGAAGTGTCCTCTTGGAGGGAGAGCAGGTGACAGGCCTGCCTGGGAAGCCTCACTCCTATGCACTGAGTGGGAATGTGCATCTAGAAACAGAAGCGGGATGGGGCTGAGGGACAATGGCACAGCTTCCTCAGGAGACAAGAGTGGGTCTTCCCTGGGGGGCCACGCTGTAATAGGGGACAATGTTCAGGCCCAGTTGTGGGTCTGATCATTCAGAGCTTTACTGGGGTCCATAGGAGTCCACAAGAGTCTGCCTGAAAAGGCTGGAATGGGGTGGGGGACAGCAGACCAGAGCCCTGACGGAGACCAGACCTTAGTTTCACTTCACTAGAAAGGGTCAGAACCGAGCAAGCAGGTCTCATGGAAACCACAACTTATGGGGGACTATCAGCAAGCACCCCCACAAGCCCTTCTGCTGGCTCAGCAGGCCCCCAAAGCCCCTCTGCTAGCTCAGCAGACTCCCCCCAGACTTCTGGAGGCTAAAGATAGCTTTCCCTACCTTGCTGCTGGAAGATCCCTAACTACTAGGACCTTCCACCAATCAGCCCCCATACTAATCTTTCCTTCACCAATCAGATTAATCCTTCCTCTCTGGAATTCCCCTAACTTGGCTTGAAAGGAGCTTGTGACCTTCTTTGGGTGTCACCAAATGCCACCGCAACATTGAAAATGAATAAAACATTCTTGTTGTTGCATACACGGCTGTTGGTCTACTTTGGGGGCTTCTCCCCGATACTAACCCTACCTATTGACATGGAGCCAGCTAGAGAGCAAAGCATGAAGACACCTGGGCCTTCACACCCTCTCCCTGTAATTTCCTTTAACACAGAAGTTACTTCTGGAAAATGACTTCAATCCCGTATTGAGGTTAAAATGATCAGAAATCCAGTTTCGCATGATTCTCTTTTTTTTGGGGGGGGGAGGTTGAGACAGGGTTTCTCCGTAGCTTTGGGACCTGTCCTGGAACTCACTCTTGTAGACCAGGCTGGCCTTAAACTCACAGAGATTAGCTTGCCTCTGCCTCCTGAGTGCTGGGATTAAAGGCGTGCACCACCACCGCCTGGCCTTGCAATATTCTTCTCATTTGTTTTCATGAGACTGTAACCCAAGAAATCTAGAGTTCACACGTAGTCCAGGCTGACCTTGAACCCTCGCAATCTGTCTGCCTCTGTCTTGAGTGCTAAGGTTACAGGTGTGAGCCTTCACATCCAGTTGTATTTGCCATTCTGGAATGGAGCAGCAATCCGGACTCCAAGTGGCTCAGAGGGTTTCCACATGACCATGTAGGCAGGTTATATTTACAGCCGGAGAAAAAGGAAGTGAAAGAACAGAAGTGAGCTGGTTGATTGTGATCTGAACAATGAGCCAGTACCCAGTAGACGGAGGTGCACCTAAATAATAGGTTAGTTTATGTGTCTTGCCGGGTCACAGTTTCAATGTACGGAGAAGCCTTTAGGTGACATCGGTGACCATGGCATAGAGGCAGCTGTAGATAAACCCAGCTGTTTAGCAGCCCCTGCCCCAATTTGGCATGGATACCACTGTATCATTGTGCATAGACTTAGTTAGCTAAAGATTCCTTAGGAAAACAGGGCAGCGGTGAGTTTTACAAGGTATGAAAAAAGAAACAAAACTAGTCAACCCTGAGCTATTTTTTTTAAATGAGTTAAAGCAAAGGGAATTTACAGATGACATTGACTCATGAAATTTCCTGTCTTCAGGGGAACACAGGTCTGTTTGGCGATCTGTTTACTTCCTTGTGTTTCAGCCGGATCAGCGGCATTCAGCACGAGTGGCCCCCTTTAGACTTGTTTTCTGGGTGGAAGTGCAGGGCTCTCCCATACATAGGAGATGGTCAGAGTCTCTGGGGTGAATGGGTGGCAATTCTCCATCCAGCCCAGCAGAGGTCAGAGCAGAAGCTACGCCCAGGACCAGCACACGCACTGGACAGTCCAAGCCCCTGCAATGAGAGTTAGTTCAGCGGAGCAAAGAGCACTCTGTGTTTCCTTTATATTTGATTTTGTTTCTCTTCATTTCTAAGAAGAGCAACTATATTACTTTCAAGTACAAGCAATGACTTGAGCCCAGCTAACAGGAACAGGCTTTGCCGCCTAAATGAAGAATCTGCTTTAGGTTGTTGTATAGCTGAAAACGATGTACAGTTAGCACAGTTAGTCATGGGTAGGAGAATAGTTCTATGGTGCAAGAAAATAGCTTCCTGTCTAGTAAAGACATCTCATTCCACAATCACCCCAGTGTTTGCTTAAGCCCTCCATCGCCCCCCCCCCACACCTTAAAGACAATCTTTACTCATTGCTTTGAGATCAGAGCTTACAGCACATTAGTGAAATACAAGGTAACGGATTTTCTCATGTTGCTAAAGACGATTAACTGATGATAGAGACCAGTGTAATATAAAGAAATTTTCCCTTTTAGCCCCTGAAGATTTCTTAATTTGAGTCTGACAGCAGACAAATTAACAGGAGAAAATCACATAACTTAATTATGTTCATACACATGGGGGACTCACAAAAATATGAGACTTGAAGAAGGGCCAGATGGTTGAGCTACATATACCGTCCTCAGCTGCAGAGGCTGGGGAGTTTCTGGGATGGGATGTGAAAAGAGGTTAAGAGAGAATGCAGAGGAAACCAGGGCAGACAGCATCTCTCAGAAATCAGGCCTAGAAGGGTAAGTTAAGAGCTGTACATGTTGGGCCTGCAGAGATACCTCAGTGGGTAAGCACACTTGCTGCGCTTCCAGGCAACCTGAGCTCAGTTCCCAGGTCCCGTGTTGGGCAGTTCACAGCCTTCTGCAACTCCAGCTGCAGAGCTCCTGAAGTTCTCCCTCCTCAGGCATCAACCAGCATGCATATGGATACGCGCACATACACACAAATGCAGATTAAATCTTTTTTAAAGGTTGTACACTTTAGTGTTCCATTATTGACGCAAACTCATAAGATAATTTTAAAGATAATAGATGTGCTGGCTTTCAGCCTTGGATGTTCTTCTTGCTCACCATCAGCTGCTCCTTCCAGGACAGAGGCTCCTGCCTACCATCAGCTGCTCCTCCCAAAGACAGAGAGAGAAAGAGAGACAGAGACAGAAAGAGACAGAGAGAGAGAGAGAGCAAGAGAGAGAGCACTGTGACAATGCCTTATGAGGGCAGGATCAAATCATTCTAAACCTCCTGCTGGGCCCCACTTAAAGGATCCCACTAGCTCTCCATAGCCCCACCCTGGGAAACAATCCTTTAGCAGCGGGCCTCTGGCTAATGTCGAGATCTAAACTACAGCACTGTGTAAGCATCAAGGCAGACACTGATGCCTCAGTTCCTTTCTTCGGTTAGGGGTTGATCCTGGGAAGTGGTTCCTGACCATGGCGTTTCACACTAGGTACTGCTGGTAAAAGTCATACTTCCAGATGCCAGTCTCAGAGACCGAACACCAGCCTTTTCCATCCTGAACATCACATAGATGAACATACCTGTGTTTTTCTAGTGTCAGAACTTATTGACTAGCAATCAGCTCATAACGTACAGTGGCTACTGACAGTAATCTGCCAGCCAGCCCCGCTTTCCTTGACAGTCTGGCTGCTGCAAACACAAGCTTGCTTGTTTTATTTCAATCCTAAATTACTAATATTAATTCAGGTAATACATTACACAGTAAATATATCTTCATATATGTGTAGATTACCAAATGAATGTAAAGGGTAAAGAGGCTGCAGAAGAATTCAGTGAGTTTCAAAGAGATGTGAAAGGCTGAGAATCTCCATTAAGAGTAAGATACAGAACCCAGGCTGTGGGAGTCAGGATGCTAGAATCAGGATGCTGGAGTCTGGATGCAGGAGTCAGGATGCTGTGGTCAAGATGCTGGAATCAGTATGCTGTGGTCAGGATGCTGGAGTCTGGATGCAGGAGTCAGGATGCTGTGGTCAAGATGCTGGAGTCAGGATGCTGTGGTCAGGATGCTAGAGTCTGGATGCAGGAGTCAGGCTGATGGAGTCAGGTTGCTGGAGTCAGGATGCTGGAATTAGGATGCTGGAGTCAGGATGCTGTGGTCAAGATGCTGGAGTCAGGATGCTGTGGTCAGGTTGCTGGAGTGAGGCTGCTGGAGTCAGGATGCTGGAGTCTGGATGCAGGAGTCAGGATGCTGTGGTCAGGCTGCTGGAGTCAGGCTGAACTGCAGAAGGCAATTGCAACGGAAGCTGTAGCGAGAAGGACAAGACCACGTCCAAGTGAACAAATGGGTGGATATATCGATGGCAGATCCCAAAAGATAGGTGGATGGATGGGAAACAATTTGAATAGGCCATATCAACCAATGAGGGCCAAGCCCAGCCTAAGCCTCTGGGGCAGCCAAGAGTTTTCTGCCAGTCCCTTGATGCTCATATCAGGTGGTCAGATGGCACTGACACAGCGTTAGGTCTTCTCCTTTATCTGGGGTCCAGGGGAGGGAGAACTGCTCCGTTTCCTCAGTCTGGCATGTTCAACGCGTTCTCAAGCTAGTTTTCCCTATATGTTTTTAGTGCAACCATGTGTTCTTTGGTCCCAATTTACTCTGACAAATTTAGAGGGTGGCACTCTTTCTACTTTCAGGAACAATGCATCTCTCAGTCTGTGCCTCGTGGATGACTCCAGGCAGATGGTGTCGTTTACATGTCTATCAGGGTTCGCAGGCATCCTCCACCTTCAAAATGGAGTCAACTACTGCTTGTAAGATGGAGTCAGTCCTTCAGGAAAGGTAGGGAAGCCCACTGTTTTACACAATGTAGAGAAACTTTGGGCAGAGCTTAGCGCCATCTCAACACAGAACACTTTTAGCGGGGATACAAAGTCTACATTGGTGAAGTTATGTCTGTTCACAGTGTGGCTAAAAACGGTACCAAAAAAACATCATGAGATTAAATCATTTCAATAACTTGCCAGCTTAAATATGGAAGATCATTTTTATTTGGGCACATCCAGGAAGAGAAGGAGCTGGGCCCTCGGAGTTATAATAGGTAAGTGTGTTTATACTGATGAGGAGGTGTAGTGTTCTGAAATACATATCGTGGGTTTCATCCACAGCTCCCAGCTCCCAGCTCTTGTAGCCTCCATAATCTCCCAAGAGTCTAGAGTTTAGTCCCTGAAGGAGCTAGAGAGCCAGGGGTGAGAGGCAGTCTCTTTACAATTTCAGCTACACCTGAATTCACTTTAATGAGGCTGTTTGTATAAAGCCCCTAGATAACCAAGGGATTGGATTCTGTCTGGTTGCTAGGGCAACCAACTATGTGCTCAGAGGGTTGAAACCCTTTTTCTGCCTCTCCCCAAGCTGCCTTGGTGGGCAGAAGCTCAGGCTGGACACCAGTGGGCAGCGGCCTGCTCAATCATAGCTGTATGGTAAGCTTCTGCAAACACCACAAAGCTGGGCTTGGGCAGCTGCGGAAGGGTCCCCATGAGAGCATGAAGGTCACATCTCCTCCCACGCACACCACCCTACGCATTTCTTCCTGCCCTTCAAAACAGGCTTAGAAATGCATGCAGATATTCCCAATTTCTCTGAGCCTTTCTAGCACATTCGTCCAACACAGTGGGGGAGGAACACTGATTACAGGCAACTGGCCAGGTGGTGGCCCAGTGCTTGCAATTGGCACCCAGAATGGGAGCTTTCTTCTGGGACCAAAGTTTTGACCGATGGGATCTGACAGTCTGCAGCTAAACAGTGTCAGATGCCTCCACATAAGTTAGGAGACATCCTGCTATGATTCCAGGGGTGCCCACTTCAGGATTGTAGGGTACACTGAGAAAGCCCCCACTCACACTTAGCCACAGATGCATTTTGTTTTGTGAGAGTACAATGAGTGAAAACACAGATTGTTTCCTCCTCAGGGCGTAACAGAGTGAGGAGGTCTGAGGGAGACTGGAAACTCCGTCTTCTGCTGAACAGCTCCTCAGCCCTCTTGCTCGCACTGACGAGCAGAGTCCCATTAGGTCAGAGCACTGTACTCCATGTTGAGGCTCCTTGGGATGCAGAGCATTTTAAGCTGAAGAACTGAGAGAGCCCAGAAGCGGGAAGGTCACCTTATCCTTATCTTGTCTTCTTGCCCTGAAGCAGATCATGAAAGAATCTCCCCTGGCTCACTTTAGCTGGGTCCAGCCCTGTACCCAGAGGCCAAGAGAAATGCACACACAGACCTTGCTGAGAGTTCTCACAGTGGGTGACTCATAGCAGCATGGCTTGTCCTCCTCCCGTCACTTCTGCATGACTGTTCCAAAAAACCCACTTTTTTCCTGGGGCTTCTCATGCCCCATCAAACTCCTATTCAAATTCATCATCCTTTTTTATCGCTAACCCATCTATTATAAGATTTATTATGAGAATTTCAGACCTGAATCTTGAAATAGGTGAAGACATTTTTTTTCTCCTTTTCAGGCATTCATTCTGGAAAAATTCCCTTTCCTGGAGTTACGGACCAGACAGCCACCAAAATAAGATGGGCAGGCATTTCTATACTTTTCCCTTAGTCAGCTGGCAGAGTGTCAAGTCAGGAGCTTGTCCCTAACCTTCTGGAGTTGGAGCTTCTCTGGAAGTCTGGGCAGATCTGGATGGCGGGGGCCCGCACTCTTGACATCGTGGCCAGGTTTCTGAGCACAACTACCACAGTGACAGCGTCCCTGCTCTGGCCTCTGTCAGGGACAGTCCAAACACCCTGAATGTGGCTAGATTAATTTACCAAAAGTTCTGTTTGTGTTCCTTATCTTTTGGCAGGGTTATCAGGAATATGAGGTCATTCTGGTGTCCAGACTTCTATCAAAACTAAAACTAGACTAAGATTTCCCAGGCTGAGCATGGAGACTTGAGTTTTCTTAGCACAAGGATGCTGTGGGATTGACTCCTGCAGACACCATGATCCAAGGCTGCTTGGTTCCCCTGTATCAAATGACATGGTCTTTCATGTTCTAGCCTCCTGTGGACTTGAGTCATCTCTAGACTTACAATAGTAGAACAATGCAAGCCCTGTGCACAGACCTGTTCTACTGCATTGTTTAGAGATGCCGAGCAGGGGAGCTGTGCATTTGGCACAGATGCAGACTTTTTCATGTTTCTGATTCCCGACTGAGTATACCTGTGGATGCAGACTTTGTAGACACAAAGTTCACACAGAATACTCACCTACTCACTGAGGTCTAATATGCCTGTATATCTGTAAATAAAGAACCATAGGACTCTTTAACCGACTTTGCTCATTTGCAGTCTCTGGTTGACTCCCATGGATTTCACATTTTCAGTCCCTGCTGCAACCTAATAGAAGAAAATGTTTCCCAAATTCAAAACACCCCATTGACTGGTCAACCAAATGCAAACAGGGATGTCACCTGGTGCATGAACCCAACAACAAACAAATCCTGATCCAATGGTTTTGAGGCAACCTGTGCAATGTAGACATAGATTGAAGTCTAACAGGCATTAAAGGATGACTGTGGATTTCTAAATGTGATAGTAAGATTCATGTGACATGTTACAAACATTCATATGTCAAATACATGTTGAAATATTTACAGATGAAAAAGGTTTGGTTCCTGAAATTTGCTGCAGGATATTCAGAAGAAAGTATAATTTTGGCACTTTTCTATAATACATAAATCAGTGTGTCCCCCACATTTTAAGAACTCATGAGCCCCTTTTCATGCAAAGGAACAGGTGGTTCCTGGTAGAGTTTGCTTCTTGCTGTGGTTGCCGCTTCTCATTATTGCTAGAGACCAGCCTGCCCACAATGATGAACGACTTCTTTTATTTTACACTAACTCTTGTCAGTAGCCTGGTCTATTTGATTATTTAGTTTAGCTGGGTAGTACTTTTATTTTAAAGTTTTGTTTTAAAATTGTGTATTTATGAATAACACGTTTCTATGTTAGTGTGAGGTACATTAAATTGTAACCTGAGACCAGTTTAGAAAGAATCTTTGTTTTACAGTGAGCTATAGATCGTTGTCAAGGTATTGGGTCTCCACCTGGGAAGGTCAGCATAGGCAGCGGGGACCTGACTGTCATGGGCAGGTCCTGAAGGCTTCATCCTGGGACACCCTTGCTCTTCTCAGAGTCCCACAGCGAAGGCTCATTTGGTAATGAGGCTTACTCAGGACTCGACTCCTCGAGGGACATAGATGGGGACTCAGATTTGATGTAGGATTCCTTTCTGTGGGCTGGGATATGTGTTATTACCATTGGTTAATAAAGAAGCTGCTTTGGCCTATGGCAGGGTGGAATATAGGCAGGCAGGAAAACTACACTGATTCACGGAGAAAGAAGACAGAGTAGGGCAGACACTACATAGCTGCCAAAGGAGAAAGAGGCCAGAACCTTACCTGTAAGCCACAGCCTCATAGCAATACATAGATTAATAGAAACTGGTTAATTTAAGATGTAAGAGTTATCTAGAAATATGCCTGAGTCATTGGCCAAACAGTTTTTTAATTAATACAGTTTTTGTGTGATTATTCAGGTCTGGGTGGCTGGGAAATGAACACACAGTCTTTGTTTTCATAGATTTTCAATACAGTCCATCCTTCCTTCCTTCCTTCCTTCCGTCCTTCCACTTCCTCCCTCCCTCCCTTCCTCTCTCTTTCTTTCTTGGCACAGGTTCTCACTACGTAGCCCAAGCTGTCCTGGAACTCACTATATAGCCCAGGTTGTTCTGGAACCCACAGAGTTGCTCTCTAGTGCTAGGAGTAAAAGGTAAATATACTCATCTTTCAATTAGTTTAATTCCAGAAAAGTTGTCTCGAGAATTCTTTCCATCTCTACAATTCTTCTCCTCTGTTCCCACGCCTCCTCTGTTCTCCTCAGTTGCCTTCTTAAGAGAGAAGTGTATGCAATGCTCTTGTACTGACCCGCTCAAGACTAAAGAAAAATAACTTGAACCAGTTGTCTGTGACAGTTCATGCATGCACTGGCCAAGGGACAGGGCCTTTCACAACTCTGGGGCCATATGATCAACCGTGGTCTGAAACCTCTAACTGTATAATTGTCCCCAGTCCCCCAGGAGGGTGTAAAAGGCTCTTGGCCTTGGCCCATGGGTTCCAGAAGGAGGTACTGTTTGTGCCACAGCTCATCCAGGTGAATGTGAAGGGTGGAGAGCAGAGCACACTACTGGCTAGAAGTCTCAGGCCGATGATTCCCAGTTGCGTAAACCAGGGCTGCGTTAGCTGCCTTTGCATCGCTGCAGTGAAAAGACCCGACAGGAACAAGGCAAGAAACACCTGTTCCATTGTGTGGTTTCAGAGGATTCTGTCTGTCACAGTAAGCAAAGCACAAGGGAACCGCTTGTCTGTGGAGGTGGGAATGGAAAGAGGGAACTAGGAATCTGGGAAAGTGGCAGGAAGGAGAGCCAGGTGACTACTGCTGCCAGCTAGGCCTTACCTATCAAAGGTCCCACAGCCTCACCCTCACCCCAAACAGCACCACCAGTCAGGGAACAGTGTCTGAAACATGGACCTGTAGGGGAAATCTTAGCTGCAACTGTGACAGAATCTAGACAAAGCCAGATCATATTTAAAGCAAGAAGGACCCAGAGTCTGCAGCAGCCAGCCTTGGAACCCCACGCTGCTTATTATCAACAGTAAACCAGCCCAGGAAACCAAACACGCTTCGGACGAGTCAGACGTACAGGAAACCATACTTCTATCTCTAGCAAATGGCTGTCCAAGGTTCAGCACTTGAATAATAACTGACATGGTTTCTGATTTTTTGTGCCTGTTTTCAATTATTGTCACTCAGGAAATGCGACATAAGGCCTTCCAACCAATCACATGGGATGCCCTACGTTTAGCTAATCCACACATTTACTCATGGCACCAGGCCCTAGTCGGAGCATACCTGAAGGCTCCCCACACCCACTGCATGGCTTGTCTGATTTAATGCCCATGTTTGAGTCTCTGCCATCATGCATGTGGTGGTGGCTGGCACCCTTGCAAGCTCTGACTAAACAGTCTTGTCTGTTCTCATTTAATTGGTTTTCATTTACTTTTACTTGGACCTAATGTTTTTGATTGCTACCAAAATTTACATTTGCTCCACAAATATTTACTGAGAAGCTGATTGATGCTACTGTGCTAGATGCCAGAGATCTGGGTTGAATTTCCAGACTAGTAGAGGAGAGCATCATTAATCAAATAATTGCACCTACAGATACAGTATCATAACTATCAGGAGAAGCAGTGTGCCATGCTATGAGAAGATAAAGTACTTGACCCAGACAAGGAGGCCAGAGCCAAGTTCTTTAAAGAATTAACAATTACCCTGAGATTTGGAGAATGACTAGATTCGAGATTGTACCAGGTAAATGAAAAGAAAGACTATGAAGCCCAAGCCAAGAAACATGAACACCACCAAAGCCCTGAGAAAGGTGAGCCAGAGCCAGGGGACATTGCTAAGGAATTTTGTCTCGATCCAAAGGCAACAACAATACAGTAACCAACAATGATTGAAAGCTAATTGTGTCAGCATGCTTCTAATGGCTTCACAGATATAGTTACTGGAAATCTGTTGATTATTACAAGCTTTTAAAAACTAGTTAGAGATGGATAAGCGTTGTGGATGTGGAAGAAAATAGGTACGTGCAAATTTTCATAGGTATAAAACAGAGGACGTGGGGCCAAGGAGGCGGTTCAGTAGGGAAAGTTCTTGCCGTGTAAGTCTGAGAACCTGAGTTCACTTCTCCAGCTCCCAAGTGTTCTGGTTTGCTTCCTGTTGCCATGATAAACCCAGAAAGATGATTATGGTATGTACTCACTCATTAGTGGACCCTAGCCATAAAACAAAGGACACTAAGCTTATAGCTCACAAGCCCAGAGAAGCCGAATAGCAAGGTGAACCCAAAGAAAGCATATACAGATCCTCCTGGAAGTTGGAAGCAAACAAGATCATCAGGCAAAAGTTGGAAGCATGGGGGCGGGGATAGAGGTGGGGTGTAGGGGGGCGGGGATAGAGGGGGAGAGGGGGAAGGAGAAGGGAGAAGGTAAGGTCTGGGGAAAGCTTGGGGGAGTGGGAGGGTGGAGATGGAGGAAAGGTGGATATTGGA
>PVIU01008784.1:0-58077 GCA_004026605.1 Ondatra zibethicus
GTCAGTTTGGATTCACACCTTCCTAGGCCTGGATGGAGGCGAGAGGGCCTTGGGCTTCCCACAGGGCAGGGTAACCTGCCCTCTCTTAGGACTGGAGGGGAAAAGGGGAGGGGGAGTGGGGAAGCGGGAGGGAAATGGGAGGAGCGGAGGAGGTGGAAATTTTGAATGGTACTATTTATAATGCAATAATAAAAAAATTTAATGTGGAAAAAAAATCCCCAAAATATATAAAGGCAATCCTAATGAGGTCTCCCAATAGTGGGGCTGAAGAAGTCCCAACTGGCCATCTCTTGTCACCAAATGAGTCTTCCATTACTAAGATTGGGCTGCATTCAATTGAGTTGTTGGTCAATTCCAATTTCCATGGGGAATCCTATGAAAATTCCAAATAACCCAAACTGTTACTAAGACAATGGGTTGCTCTCCCAAAACTGTCTGTGGGACCCCATTGTTGAGGACAAAACCTTGCCAACTCATTCATTGAGCATGAAGTCTAGCTGGAACCTCTATGGATCTTTCACCCTATGTTCTAGTGTCTGGTGCAGGAAGGTACTCTGCAGGGTACCAAAAGAAAAACATAAACTCCAAACCAACCACAAAACCTTTGATCTACAACCTGTAGATCAAAACCTTGTAGATCTTCCACCTACGAGAAATGCTATGGCCATAGTGGCACAAAACTTGTGGGAATAGCCAACTGATGTCTGATTGAACTTAAGGTCCACTCCACAAGACAAAACCCATGCCCACCACTGTTTGGATGGCCAAGAACCAGAGAGTAGATAGCCCAGAGACCTAGATAAAACCAAATAGTCCTGGTCAAAAAAAAAGACTCCTAATAATATGCTGCTATACTCATAGATCAATGCTTATTCAACCATCATCAGAGAGGCTTCCTCCTGTAGCAGATGGGAAGAAATATAGAGACCCACAACCATACATTATGCTGAGAAAGAGACCTTGGAACACACAGCTCTAAGTGAAATGTATCCATCAAATCCCTCCACTTAGAGCTCAGGGAGCCTAGCAGAAAAGGAAATGGAAAGACTGTAAGAGACAGGAGATGAAGAACAAGTTCTTCTAAATCAACTAAGCAAAGCACATATGGACTCACAGAGACTGACGCAGCAAACACAGAGCCCACACATGTCTGTACAAGTATATATTATATATTATATGAGTAGATATTATAGCTTTCAGCTTAGTATTTTTATGGGACTCTTGAGTGTGTGAATATGGGTCTCTGATTCTTGTGCCTAACCTTGGATCTTTTTTCTTCTGTTGGATTGCCTTGTCCAGCCTTGATTGGATAGTTTTTGTTTTATCTTATTATATTTCATTTTGTCATGTTTGGTTGTTATCTCCTAGAAGCCTGTTCTTTCCTAATGAGTGACAGAAAAGGGGTGAATCTGGTAGAGGGAGGGGAACGGGTAAGAAAAGCTTTTTAAAATCAGATGTCTTGGACCTTTTCCTGGGGACAATAAAGAAATATCTATTCACCCCAGACAAAAAGGACACCAACAGACTAAAGAAAGGACTCCAAGCAATCCAGCTTGGTAACCAGCTTATTTGGATTTCTCATAGAAACATGGGTCAGTCAAAAGCAGTTGCACCAACAGAAAGGTCCCTGGACACACAAGGCAGATATCGCACTGAGGAGTCCCACCTATGAACATCTCATATAAGGCCACAGTCTGAAGACTATCCCGTGTGTCCTATGGGAAGCTGCGCCATGCAACAGTGCTGCCCCACCAGTTGTTTACTGTATGCAGGGTTTTCCCGTCCCAGGTGCCACTTCCAAATTCCCACACAGAGGCTTATATTAATTGTAAATGCTCATCCAATAGCTCAGGCTTGTTACTTAACTGGCTCTTACATTTTAAGTTAACCCATATTCCTTATTTAGGCTCTGTCACATGGTGGATTCTCTATCACATGGTGGTACCTTTATTAGCGTGATACATTCATCCCCTGCTCCCGCTGCATCCTACCGGTGACTCTTCTGAGTCCACCCTTCCTCCAGGATCTCATCATTTTCAGCTTGACTCTCCCACCTACCTTTATCCTGTTCAGCTACTGGCCTGCCACTTTATTTATTAACCAATGAGAGCAACACATATTCACAGTGTACAGAAGGATTATTCCATAGCAGTTCACCTCTGTGTAACCTTGATGGAGGGCTTGTGAGGAGCCCCTAAAGTCTCCTGAGCCCCGACAGCCATATAAGCCTTCTACCTCATTCCACAAGGAAACAGTAATTGTCCACATCATGTGGAGTCTTCTGAAGGTAATCATAGCTGCTCTGATTTAATTCAGTTGTGGATGTCCAACCAACTACACAACAGTGTAGACTTCATTTACTGTTTATTAATTAGATCTTTTTCATTTATTTTACATTCCAATCAGCTCCCCTCCCTCCTCTCCTCCAATCAAAAGATGACTGACTGCAATCACTTCAAAGATTTTTTTTAATTTTAGTTTTAAGAATGTTTGCCTGCATGTGAGTATGTGCAGCATTGCATGCAGTGCCTGGAAGCCAGAAGGGGGCACTGAACCCATGAAATGAGTTACAGATAGCTGAGAGCCACCCTGTGGGTGCTGGGATCTAAACTCTGGTCCTCTGTAATAACAGCTAATGCTCTTAACTGCTGAACTACCTCTCTGGCCCTGCAATTACTGTAAACTAAGAGTGAAGGTTGTTTAAATAATTTCCATAGACTAATAGAAGACTATGTGCCTTGTCAGAATTGGAATGTAGATCTTCGTCTTCATCTTATGTGGCATTAGATATTTTAACCGTTCATCATGTCAAACAATCTTCTCTTTTTATTGTTGTTGTCTGGCATGCCTATTCCTAAATCAGTGGTTCTCAACCTGTGGGCCATGACACCTTTGGGAGTTGAGTGACCCTTATCAGAAAACTCACACATTTACATTATGATTCATAACAGTAGCAAAATTGCAGTTATGAAGTAACAACAAAAATAATTTTATGGGTGTGGGTCACCACACATGAGGAACTGTATTAAAGGGTCACAGCATTAAGAAGGTTGAGAGCCACTGCCCTAGATGTCTCTGTCCACTGTGGTTTAAATGAAAATGGTCCCTAGAGGCTCATATATTTGCATATGTAGTCTCCAGGTAGTGCACTGTTAAGAAGGATTAGGAAGTGTGGCCGTATTGGAGGAGGTGTGTCACTGGGGGTAGGTTTTGAAGTTTCAAAAGCCCACACCAGACCCAGCCCCACCTTCTCACTGCCTGTTGCCTACAGATCAGAATGTAAAGCTAGCTGCTTCTCAGTGCCATGCGTGTCTACTTCTGATCATGATGATTATGGAGTAGCCTTCTTAAACTGTAATCAAAACACTAATTAAATGCTCTCCTTTATAAGAGTTGCACTGGCCATGCTGTCTCTTCACAGCAATAGAACAGTAATTAAGATGGCCATTCAGGACTCTTTATGTGTGCAATGACACACAATAACAAATGCTGCTTCGTTCTTCTAGGCACTGTGAAGGTTAACTGTATGTGCAAACTTGACTGAGCTAAGCACACACACATAGCTGATAAAGCATTGATTTTGGACAGGAAAGATGATATTTCCAGAGGAGACCATCATTTGAATCTGTAGACTGGGCAAAGGTCGCGGTCACCAGTGGAGATGGACATCGGCCAATCAGTCCAGGGTCACAAAAAAAAGAAAAGAAAAAAGCAGAGAAAAATCAAATATTGCCATCCTTCTCCCCTTAGTTCTTCCTTCCCTCTCCCTTTTCTCAATCTGCCCTTCCTCTCTCTCTCTATCACTCTTTATCTCTTCTGGTCCCTCCCTTTGCCCCTCTTTTTTGAGGTGGCACATCCATCCACTACTCTTGGACATTACCTTTTTGGATTCCAAGACTTAACACTAGCAGTACCATGGATTGTCATACCTCCAAATTTACACAAGCTACACAGCTGGCCTCCCTGGTTTTCTAGCATACAGATCAAGGGACGTATCATCTGTCATCATACGCACCAGTTCTGGTGCCTGTGTGTGGGAGTGTGTACTGTTGGAACTATTCTACTGAGAACCCAACTCAGATATGATTTTCTTTCCTTTATTGAAAATAGTTTTCTGTTTCACATGATAAGGCCTGATTAATATTTCCTTTCCCTCTACTCCTCCAACTTCCTCCTTTCCTCCCCACCCATCCAGATCTACCCCTTTGTGTCTCTTGTTAGAAAACAAACAGTATTCTATGAGATAAAAGTAATATATAATACAACATAGTAAGAGTAAAGAATAGGGAATACACCAACCCGTGGTGGCATATCCTTAATCCCAGCACTTGGGAGACAAGCAGATCTCTGTGAGTTCAAGGCCAGTCTGATCTGCAGAGTGAGTTCCAGGACAACCAAGACTGTTACACAGAGAAACCCTGTCTCAAAAGAACCAAAAAGAAAAAGAAAAGAATAAGGAATACAACAAAATATATTTATATTCCTTTCTACAGGTCCTTTGCATGTTCATTATGGCTTCCAGTTTAGTGTTTTTATGGGATTCCTAAGTGTGGTCTTTTCCTTTTATTTTGTGATAATGTCTCTCAACCTGCTCTACCATAACAACCCCTTCACTAGCCCACTAGACATTTTCCCAGTTGCCATCTTTGAGTGGTTGCAACATTGCAAATAAGCTGTTCATCTGTTCACATACGTATGTTTAAATTACACATTATTACTGCCCATCAAAGAGCCAGTCTGCCCATTGAAGGACTTTCTACCATAACAACCCCTTCACTAGCCCACTAGACATTTTCCCAGTTGCCATCTTTGAGTGATTGCAACATTGCAAATAAGCTGTTCGTCTGTTCACATACGTATGTTTAAATTACACATTATTACTGCCCATCAAAGAGCCAATCTGCCCATTGAAGGACTTTCTTCCCGTAAGAACAAATGGACAGCAACACTGTATCTTGACAGCAGTGACTCATCTTTGAAATCAGAGAGTCTCAAAATTCCAGAAACTTCCCAGTTAAGTTGCCCTTTCCCGCTGATAAACCATGCCTTGATTTTAAGACACAGATGTTGAAGCTGTACCCAAGGGGTCCTATATCAGATGTTCTGTATCTGAGGCCTTCATGATTTATTTAGTGTCAGTTTTTTTAAGAGTGTGTGTTTTTCGCTGCATGGGGGACCAGCAGCCAGCAGTGCAGTGCTCAAAGGGAAGCCATGAGTCAGCGCATACTAGACTTGTCTATCTGAGAGGATTAGGGGAAAAGACACTCACGCACTCTCTTGATGGTTTCCTTCCAACCTTTTCTTTATTCTTCTTTTTGCATTTTCTATTCTTTATTTTCCTGGTGATTTCCTTCTCTCATTCCTGATGTTTTCCTTCTAATTCATTTTAACTCTCTCATTCTTGATGTTTTCCTTATAACATTTTAACTCTCTCTAGCTCTTTCTCTATTCTTTCCCTTGCAGCTTATATACCCCAGCAAAATCTTTCAGGCAGTGTAAAATTTCAGTGTGGTTACATTCTGGCTTTGTGGATAATTATAGTGAAAACAAAGCAAACAGTAAAAAGATAGCATGTTTTCCATATCCCTTCCATGATTAAACATTTTACATATTACAGGTGAAAAACCAATTATCCCAAGAACCCATGTACATTCATACCCAAACAACTTGTTATAGATTAATCGTGTAAGCAAGCAAGCTATTCTTCTCAGTCAGGTCTGTTACTGGCAGACTGCAGCTTTGCAGTTACAAAGAAAGGGCCAATTACTTTATTACTTATTTTGAAATTATTTTATTCTTATAAGAAATCTTAAAGGAATCACAAATCTAAACTTTTATACATGAAAAACAGTCAGCTCTATTTTAAGCCTTTAGGGCACAAACCCACAATAATATTTTATATCAGGAGGCTGAGGGCAGAAATGGGTATAAGGAATTGATCATCACCTTTCTTTGGCCATCAACCAACCCTAGCAAGAAAGGCCCTCAGCTAATGGTAATTGGGCCGCTTTGTTCTTGTTCCCTGACCTTAACAAGCTCCACACTCAACTGTGTGCCTTTTTAAAACTTCAGATCATCTTCCTGGGTTTTCCACCTCAAAGCCATTTAACAAAAACATCTTAGTCTGACATTATGTTATTTTCAAAGCTTTGTCTCAATTGTAATGTAATCTAAACCTGTGAACACACCTCCAATATTAAGGTTAAAAGAATTTAAGCTAGCTGGGCTACTGGAACTCAATTGTTTTTCTTGATCATTAACCTAAGCCACAGTCTATACTGCTCCTTAAAAGAAACTCATGTGTTCTAGCTGTGCGACACTTCCTTGTTTTATATTTTATCATCAAAACTATATTTAAACTAACATTCTTGTTATCAATTAGACAGTAAAGCTTAAGAAGAAGTCATCTTCATAATAATTCACAGGTAAAGATGCCCAGTACAACAAGATGTTTCCATGAGATAAAAAACACTACATTACAGACAGTAGGAATCTCCCCATCCCATTCACAACATGCCACATACCAGAAAAAGATGGCAGCAGCAAACATGTAAAGGCACAGCGGAAGCAAAAGACATTCCGGGTCTGTGGTCTCAGGGCCTTGTCTTTCGAATGTTCTTCCATCACGGAGTTGCCTTCTGGTGGCTGACACCTTGAACTTCAGTTAGTACCTGCTGCTCCTCTGACATGGCCACTGGCATGTGTTGAAGCACTTTTAAATCTGGTCTTTATTTGTTAATCACTTTTAATGCAGCCTCGCATTTTATTAAATGGTAGGCCTGTGCCAGGTACTTTATCTCCTGGATTCCTCACAATCATCCTATGACGTTGAGGCTGGTGTGACTCCGTTTGTGCAGGTAGAAAACTTGTACAACTAGTGATCTTTGCTCTCACTCATGAATCCACACAGCCACATAACTGCCTCGATGTTGTAATCCCTCACCCACTGAAGCCTGAATTTCCTATTGCACATACACTCAAACTCGCACCTCTTCTGTGCAAAAACACATTTGAAGAGAAAAGTCAAGAGTCAAAATCCTCTGCTTCCACAGTATTATGTCTAAGAACTTTTAACTTCCCTGTTCTTCGTAAAATGAGCCAAATCGCATTTGGAAACAAAGCTGTTTGAGAGATAAACTGAGAGCCCACAAATCCTAGCTTAGTGAACATTTAATACATAATCAATAAAAGCTTGTTCTCTCTCTCTCTCTCTCTCTCTCTCTCTCTCTCTCTCTCTCTCTCTCTCTCTCTCTCCTTCCTTCCTCCTTTTCTTTCTCTGCTTTAACTTCTTTAGTGGCAATAAAACCACTAAACACATTTTTAACCGTTTGGCTCCCCATAAGGGACAAAGACATCCTGGGGTGCATCCTTCACAGCCACCCACCCACAGTGTTGTCAGCAACAGCAGAGTGACGGCTGTCAATCTGTTTTAGGAACATGCAATCCTAAAAACATAGCCCAAAAGAACAGAGTACTTAAGAGTGACCACCCAGTGTTGTGGAAACTCTGGGATGCTATCATAGATATGATAGTCAAGGGTTGAATCTATTTCCTTTGGGGAGGTGGAGATTGAAATGCAAGAAATAAGCTAAGAATGATCAACATCTGTGGAGGGGAAACAGGTTGTGGAAAGAAAGAACTGAACTGTAACATGACCACAAAAAAAAAAATCAGATGTCAATTACTATAGCTACAAACCCCTCTCCCAACTGGCCAATGTGCAAGGATCAAAAGACTTCAGAGTGTTCATCACTAAATTAAGCATTCGTATCACAGCCCTCCCTAAAAGCCCCAGGGATACTGGTGGAAGAGGTGATGAAAAGATTGCAAGAGCCAGAAGTGATGGGTGACTTCAAGTGCAGTCACGCTTATGAATTCACAGCCATTATGACAGCACTCACGAGGCCTTCCCAAGCTCCAGGCACACCAGCATAGATGGAGAAGACACACATAATACCATAGCTGAGGAACTATTGGCATTTGATAGCCACAGGGAGACGGGTAGTTACTTTTCTTTAATGGTGTTACCCCTATTGGGCTGTATTGTTACCCCCAAACCAGAGCAGTCCAAGAGTAGTTGTGCAACATAAACTGAACCTAATGGAGAAGGGAGAAAACAAATTTGTGACCTCTTTTTTATTGATTATAGTTGCATACATATATTTATATGTGTGTATAGTCTTTAATACACAAACACAGCCTTCTCAGTCTGTAAAATGTTACTTGCATGAGTGTTTTTAGCGTTGGCCAAAAAGGGGTCATGAATTTGAAAGAGAGCAAGAAAGGCTAAGAGAATTTGGAAGAGGTAATGTATATTATAATTAGGCAATGAATATTATAATTAGGAAATTATAATGTATATTATAATTAGAAAATTATAATTATAATGTAGGAAATTCTCCAAGAAGTATTTTTTAAATGTATAAATTTTCTGCTGATTACTACAGGAAGAGGAATTTGAAGTAGGCAGCTCTCTTTACCTAAGGGAAAGTCCTAAAGAATGAATCAGCTGAGACCAGCTGCTGCCAACAATCTGAGCAACTGATAGAATGAATGTCTCTGACTCAAAAGAGAGGGGGCAGGGCTGGCATATGCATCACAGAGTCCATCAAAAGTCTTGAGGCTGAAGAGATCCATTTGCTTTTATTATAAATTCTGGGACCATCTCCTACAAGATTCCAAAGTCTTCCATAGCAAAGACTTGGGTTCATATGAAGCCTGGAGTGATAACTATCTTCATTTTTTATTCTGTTTCCTTATTTGGAATGGGTCTGCCTAAGCCCTTTTTTTAATGTATCAACTTATAGAAGAAGAAAAGTAGATGCAAGTAGAGAAATGCGGAAAAATTAGGTGAAGAAAATAGAGCACACAGAAACGCATCCACTTGTGAAGTTTGTGCAGCTGAATGAAGATGAGGCAGAAGCCATGAAAGGGACATAAGAAAGGTCACTAGTGAAACACAGAGATGGTGGAGTTGATGGAAGATGGGAACTGGAGTGTGGAGCCAAACTGATGGGTCTCAGGGAGATTGACCTGGAAAACCACAGACTACATGTGAAATCTCACCAGCTACTCCTGGGAAGTCTGGGCACAACTACTAGGTTTAGCTCTCTGAATGTCTTCTATCAGAAACCCAAAGTGGCACAAAGGAGAGAGGTTGACAGGACAAGGTCAATGAAAGGGGTTAGTCATACAAATATTTAAGGAAGAAATAAGCAATAGATGACCTTTGTGGTCATTCTCTTCAGTGGTCCTTCTCTTTCAGGGACAAGTCTTCACACTAGTTGCCCTGGTTCTATGGACACTGCTGTTCTGCACTTTTGATCACTCAGCACCAATTTTATTCTTACTCTCTGCTTAAACTGGGGCATGTCTGAAATGAATAAGAAAAATAATTATACATACCTGATCATTGGGAAGCTTATTGTAAATGTTTGAGTACTTTCGTGGAGGGAAAGTACTGAGCAGATACTAGCAGTGTGAAGAAGGCTTCAGCTGGGGCGGGGGGTGGGGGTGGGGGCAAGGGTGAACTGTGAAAGATGGGAAGAATTTGAGAAAGAAAGAGGTAAGAGGGGTGAGGGTGAGGAAACATGAATGGTTGGGTGGTCTAGTCTGTGGGAAGAAGTCAAGCATACAAAGACCAGGTTGGCTGATTCCAAGTATCACACTGGTCCCTGCTCTGCTCTTCTGAGCCCTTCCATCATCTCTATTTCCTACTGTGCCCTATTTTGTTAGCTATAGTGCAGTCATTGTAGAAATGTGGAGTCACGTTTTGCCTCTCTAGCATCTAACCCAACACCCTTAAGATAATGAGATCTCGGGGTCTTATGGAGGCTTTAAAATTCTTTTTAGCCATTCTTCATTTTCTTTCTTTTGGGGAGTAAAAGAAAAGTATTTTCCTGCATGGATAAAACTGGGTACAGCCACAATATACCAATTTTTTAAAATAAATATATACATTTCAACTATTTGCCAACCAACATCATCTACAAGACAAACACAGAACAGGGAGATTAATCAATAAGGCAATTGTTAGAGGGCCTGCCTATGTGTAGCAATGTCCTCTAGACATGTCTACACAGTTACTGGATTTCAAAAGCACTTGGAGTGGTTCTCTTATGTCTTTTGAGTAGACAGTAAAGCCCCTTTAGAAATAGACTCTAGAAACTATTGCATTTTGCTTGGACCAAGCATCCATTCTGTGAGAGCAGAGATGAAGAGGGAAGTGTGGAAGTGAAGAGGCTTCTTTGTCATCTCAGAATAGATGAGCAAGAAATAGGATATAACCCTTTCAAATACATGCTTTTTCAACCACTACAGTCTGAATGTTTCACACTTTATATCAGCCCATTCTCGGGTCCTCAAGCTTGGTGACAAATGTCTTTAACCAGTGAGCTGCCTTACTGGCCCAGAAAAATAATCATTTTAATGTCTTTGAGAAATGTATCCAAATATTATTCTGAAATAGAAGAGCCTGCATGTCTTCCCTACATCTATAATCTCAACCCAGGCAATCCATACATACACTTATCCCATTCAAACACCTGAGCACCCATCTGGATGGCTGTGTTTATTAAATCACTAAATGATTTGCCATTTGAGACTTGAAAATCTCCCTTGAAAATATGAAGCTCAGTTCCCATGCAACAAAACAAAACAAACTTCCTATCATTAAGGTGATTGACTTTTCCTGGCTCAGTAAAAAGTAAATAATTTTAGAAAATAATTTGGACTTTATTTCAATTTAAATTCATACAAGTAGGTGTGGTGTGATATTTCACCTTAAACTTTGTATTAAACATCTACTAACAAAAATGGTGGCAGAAACTATGGAATAAAACAGTATACCTAGGTATCCTGCCACCAAAAGGAACCACTATAGTAACAATACTACAGTAAATGGCTTAGCAATGATTAATGAGCAGACTCAGTGTTGGGCTGTGCCCTTCCTGCTAAGACTGTTGCACTTCGCTTCCATTCACGGTCAGAACCAACTTGTGGTTGTTACAAAGGCAAATAAAGATAATTACGACAAGTAGAGGTGTGAGTCATGTTCTTCCCAGTGTGCTTTTCACCTTGCTCTTGGGTCGCAGGAAAACAAGGTGAAAGGACAGGGCCAACCTCAGCTTCCTCTCTTGTAGTCTTCCTGCCTTTATACCATAGCTCATGGGAATGTCATCCAGCCCTTTCCCACTGAGTCTCAGATCCTCAAGGTGACTAGCACCCAGGTCTGTTCTACTCCGTGTATGGACGTCTCCAGCTTCTAGACATCTTTATTCCAGTGCTGTGTCCATGTCTGGCTGGATATGGTGTGATGCAGGACAGGCAGGGCGTGGCATTCCTATCTAGCTCTTCTCAGGTAAAAGGCCTTACCTAATGAGCATCTCTGGCTAGAGATACTTTAACACCTATTGCAAAATATGCAAAGCACTGCACCAGTCAGAGAGGGTGGCATGCCATCCATTTGACACACTGGTGTAAGAACAAGAAGCATGTCGCCTCATCTTTCCTAGACTTGGCTCTATGCTTTCTTTGCCTTTGCTAATTGGAAATTGGAAATCTTCACTGTAATAAAATCTAATCATGAGTAGAGCAGCTTTTTTCTGTCATTCAAGAAAGGAATCAGATCTTGATGGTTGCCTTGGAGATACCCATTACAGACACAATGAGGTAGAGATAATTAGCACAGACTTGTTACTTACATTTCAACCTAACAAGTTCTAAAATTGTGACCACAGACAAGTAACTGAATTCCACTGTGATCCAGTTCCTTCATTTCAAAATTAGGGTAATTGTGCCTACCATAAAACTATATGATGTAAAAGATTTTGCATTCCACAGTGCCTAGCGTGTGCCTGGCACAAATTAATTACTTGGTACCTGACACTTCCTTCTCTTGATTTTACTAGCATCATGTTGTTTCTGGACTCAACTTTAACTGGAAATGATATGGAGAAAGTCTCTTTCTAATCCAGAATTCAGACTAAGAAAAAGCAAATAAAGTTCCTACAGCTGATTCCAAAGACTTCCTTTGCCATATCTGTTCAAAAACTCTGGACTGGGCACATTCTATTGCTAAAAAAGCATTTGTGTATTTTTCCATCAATAAAGGTTTACATGTGTCTGATGTAAGACAAATACCAGGAGCATAGTGGTAAATACAACAAACAAGAGTCCTGTTCGGGAGTTCACCCCATATAAAATAAATATTGATTTTTTTAGATAGCCACAAAGGCTCTGAGGTTGGTAAAGCGAGCGATAGTGGTGTGCACCCTGTGGCATGGAAGGGCCTGTCTGAGAAGGAAGCCTCAAAGCTGTGGTTGTGTGGTAAAATCCATCTTTGTAAAGATGTTGAGAGGCTTTTCCCCCCATCTTAAGGGGTTGACATAAGCAAGGGTCTTGAGGTGAGAACGAACACATATGAATGAATGAAGGAATGAAGCATAGAGATTTCGTGAAGAGATGACTGGGAGGTCAGAGTCTGGGCAACTATGATTATGAGGAATGCAGAGCTTAGGGCATAGCATTCAAATGCGTAGTGGAAAGTAGTTTGAGGTTAGAGGATGATACAATCTAAAATCATGATCTTAGAATTGTAGGTAATGCCTGTGGCAAACAAGGATGACATGAAATATTAGATATAGACGGGATCAAACAGGTCTCTTAGCCCCAGATTCCTCAATTCAGAGATTAGAAATAAGAAACACAGAAAAGAGGAGTTTCCCAGATCTACCCTGTGGTTTGAAAAAGCGCCAGGCCAAAACATTCGACCTCCATCTCTCGGCCTGTAGGTTTTCAATAGCTGCCTACTGCTGCTCATGTCCTCCATATTGTCTTGGTTATTAGAAAATGAGAGCAAATACATCCTAGGCTGTTCTGTAGGACATTTGGACTGGTCTTTCTCTTTACGTGCCCTGTGCTTATGAAAATCCCAAGGTCTGCACCTGAGAATCTAGGCCTTCAGGTTCCAGTGCTGGAGCTGCTAAAGAGGCCCCTGACAGAAACACAAACAATGTTACACCTTCAGTCAACTTGTGCTCTCCTTGTTCCCAAGTAGAAGGCTTTAAGCCTGCATCCTCACAGAGTCCCTACTGTCTCTTCACATCTCTCCACCCAGCTGCCTTACTGTCTCCCCTATCTCTCCGTCCAGTGACCAAAAAAGTCAGACCAAGGGGTGGAAGGGGCAGGAATGGGTGAGAGATTTCCTTCCCACTTTGGCTTGCGCAGTTCATCCCATGCAAGCTGCTGCCAATCCCAGCCAGGCAACCGTGCTACATGAGCGCAGAGGAAAGCAGGGCTGTCCAGACTGACAGCATATCCGGTCCTCCTCAACGCCTCCCATAATGAGACTTCAGCAAGTGAAACTCTGCTTCCAAGGAATGTATCATCATGCAAAGAGCATCCCTGTATTCCTCTGGGACCTGAACAGTACCACCCCATGTGAAGACTAGGGAGGGGGATCTTTGCTGGTTAATGGCTTCCACATAACTCACTGGCCTCAGCAAAAGCACATGCCTATCATTTATGAATGATCAACGACTAGAAAAGACATCCTGCCTACCAAACTGAGTCCATGGCTTCCTCTCATTCCACTCTGCTAAACTGGAGACTCTAGGCAAAGGACCGCTGGGAAAGCCTCTCTCTGCCATTGGGTTTGGAGGTAGGAGAACATTCTACTTCAAACCACAACAGATGGATATAGAAAAATTCATACCTTTCTTGCTGCCCTACTTTGAGCTCCCCCTGACTCTTCCAGTAGAGTCAGCTTTGTGGTCCTCACTTCCTAAACTGGAGGGCTATCTGTGAGTTTCTGACCATCCAGACAGGAGGAAGGCTTGGATCAATAGGGGCAACTAGGAGATACGTGGCTCTCATGCATCTGCAGAAGCCTTGGCCTAATGGGCTCGAGAGAGAAGTCCCTGGTATTTTTCTTTCTTTCACCAAGGACCTCTCCTAAGAGAAACCATCCCCCATTCCACCCCATCCCCAGAGACATCATTACACCAAAGTATCAGAAGAATTTTCCTCCCTTCTCTGCTTCTTCATTTTGATTATGATCAAACCCTTAATCTAAACAAATGAATTATTAAGAATTATTATAGTTAAATGCCAAGACCTATTATGTAGCTATTCTCCCCTTAGGATATATGTTTGCAAACCTGCTCAATTCAACAGGAGCATCTCCTAACCCTTAAATAGCTAAATTCCACTCACAAACATGAGCTTTCACTTGTTCCCAAGCAATTATGTGCCTTTTATAATTATAAATAATGCTATAATAAACCAATTTTATGTAAAAAGAAAGAATTATTATAGCTTGATAACCAGTCTAATGACTAGAACCAGTAAAATCACCCTTCATATGGCATTTAAACCCCTAAGGGAAGTGGCCTCTGTTCATACCTCTGGCTTACGTCCTGCTGCTTGTGACACTCATCCGGGCCCTCAAGCACACCACCATCACATCCGGTACCGGCAGTCTGCACAAGCTTTCCTACTTAGAAATAAGTCTCTTCTGTGGATGTACACCTAATAAACAACTCAGCTTGACCCCCGTTTCTCTAGACAAGGTCAGGCTCCTCCGCACAAGTCTCCCCAGCACCAAGCACCAGGCCCCCACATCGTCATCTCTTTTCATCCTAAAGACCTGTTACAGTTTCCAGTTACCTAATGAGCGCCAGGGCACCGAAGGGGTAGAGATAAATAGGCAAAAGGTCACTGTCACAAAAGTTTCTCTTCCGAGTATAGTCAAAAACACTCACAGTGTTAAGCACAATGTGGTCTATGTTGGTCTGTTATGGTTATGCCAGCTACTGTGAGGACACAGACTGAGGGACAGGAAAGTTCAGGAGCAGCTGTGAGACAACCGTCATGCAGGGATGTTCCTTAGCAGAAATACAAAGCCACCAATGAACACGGTGTCAGTTCAGGGGGAAGACACCACAGCATCCTGACAGACTCAGTGCGGTATTTGAGGGGAAGAAAGCTAGCTTTGGGGTGATCACTAGTAAATACAGGCGAAAACAATGGGAGGGGGAGGAAAATAAGAATCCAGTGTGTGGCGGTTGGTAAGTTAAATAGAAAGTGTCTTTTCGCTATCTGACTAGAAATGTCATGAAAGCAAGAGGAATTCCTTAGAAAGGTCAGAGCTAGGAAAACATATGGGCAATTATTGACCTATACATAGGTTTTCAGAGTCCGTGTTGCTACAGGAGTCCAATGAAGGGAGACATTGATATCAGTGACCTTTGCATGTGTGAGAATACACCCACGAAGCCTAACCCCATGAGAAGGGCCCAAGAGCACTGTGAATACAGAGCCAGTAGTAGAATGGAGGGTTGAGAGTCACCACGCGGATGTGCAGTTGCTCAAGTGTAAGATAACACGGGGTCCAAGGGAAGGATGGGTACTGCAGCCCAGGGTGGATTTACACGGACGGAGACACCCACTGCAGGCCTGTCTGATAAAGTTAGCATACACATTCTAGACCCCGCCTCCGTCATGCTCTCAATGGTACCCCTTCCAAAACCCACTCCCCGCTTCAGGCGCCAATCCATGCATGTTGTCGCATACGCTGTGACTCAGAGCCATTTTAATGTTCCTGGGGGCTATCCATGCATAAACTATTAAGAGGGATTGAAAGAGCTCCAACAGAATCTATAAACACCTTCCCAAAGCACTTCTCAATGCTGTTTTCTGCTTGAGTTCTGGCCTGGCTGCACTCCTCTTGGCTCTGGTATTCTGGTATCATTTAGATTCTTGGCTCCATTATCCATGCAAGATCCCGCCTCCCGCTTCGGATTGTCGTTAAGGCTCAGTCAGCTCCTTAAAACTAAACTTCTTGCTCACTTGACACCTCACATGGCTTCTCCTAGGGGAGAGGATTTTAAAAACACCGCTATTACCTTCAGGATCCCTTCCACAGACGCACTGAAAAATTCCTCAGCCTGCTCTCCCTCTCTGCTCTTGAGAGGATGTTCCTTCAACTTTGTAAACATGTTATTTCCGGCTTGCTTTAATTGTTTTCAGAAATGTTATTATGTTCCTTATTCCCTCCTTTCTATTTCTAACATCATTTTATGGAATCAGATCTTAGTCTTACATTGTGGGGTTTTTACATGAAATGGGGTGGTTTCCGTGGCTCAGGAGCGCCCTCTTCTGCTGACTCTGCAGAACGTTCACGGTACCTTGTCTTCGCACCATCTCCTCACTCCTGCTTTCATGGGCTTTTCTTTCTTCTTTGTCCCTACTGACCTCCTGCCACTAGCTTTGGATCTTATTCCCAGCAGTTCCTCTGCTTTGGGGCTTTGTCTTAGAACGCGCTTTTGTCTAGTGGGTTTTGAACATCCGTGAGGTCCAGACTCCCAGGTCCCTTAGATCTGGCCACTCACCACTAGCGGAGTCCGCCAAGAGGCGGACACTGTTCTCAGGTGGAGTTTGCGGGGAACACCTACCCCTTCTCTGAGGGGTTGAGATGCACACTGGGCGTCGGTTGCTTTTCTTTGCCTTCTCCGCTCAGCACAGCTGTTATTACAATTAAGAGCTTAGGATGCGGGTGATTCGTCCTTACCTCTCTTCCTAGTCATGTTTAAATCTTTTTTATCTAATTATGGAATTAACTTCAAATACAATTGGTTTGAATCGTTTCCATTTTAGTTTTTCCCCATCGTTGTAGATTTAGTTATTAGTAGTAGTAGTAGTAAATTTATCCTTCACAATTTAAGACAGGTTTACAATGCATTCTGGTCACAGATCCCCTTCTCTTTTTTCTCACATACTTAGAGTTCATGAGTCTAATCTGTCCACTAATTTTATTGTAAATGTTCACCATAGATTGTGAGTGAGCAGGTTTGGGGTTTTATTCTATCTAGTGGCTCTATTTAATTTTATCCGAGTGCTAAGAGAAATTAAATTTTATACAAACATAGCTATCTTCCCAGATCCCCTTGGCCTTTTAACAACCCTCTGAGATATTCCTATTACATGGATGAAGAAACTAACACATGGAAAGAATGCTGAATTTCCTAGGGTCAAACATCATAAGCAGCAATTGGATACAAATCCAAGCTCTTTGCTTATGAAGCAGATACTATCAAGAGCTCTGCAAGGCTATACTTAAAGATGGGCAAGCCCTTGGGAAATGGGTAGAAAATTAACAAAAGGATTAGGAAGAAACTTACTCTGAGCTGCAAGAGAGGGCTGGATAGAGGGTCTGGGATTTCCTCTATCCCAGGAGATAGAGAACAGAAGAAGGCAATGAGGCTAGAGATTCATGCCACACAGAAGGAAACACGTATGGAACAGGGGAAGGGAATCAAGGCAGGTTATTTAGAGCACTGCACAACACGGAAAGAATCCTCGACTTTATCTTTTATGGAATGCAAAGCCCACCTTCAAAATTGCACATGAAACATTCAAAGATAACTCAGATCACTTTTGTTCCCAAAGAACCAAATTGGGAGGACAGGGGTCTTGTGACCCCAGAGAAGATGGATGTCCGTGCACGTCACGGTATGTGCATCGCTGGCCAGTTGGGAAGTAAAACAATACAGCCACAGAGGTGACGCACCAGTACACAGGGGAATGGGATGTTTCATGAGATAGAAGGCTGGAGAGCTGCATCAGCCGAGGCCATGATGAGAAGACCCTGGCAGGCTTTGCTCAGGCATCTCTTACAAAAATTGCATTTTCCATACTGTTTGCTAAGAGAAAAGTCAAGCCACAGACTGTGGCATGGCCAGAACTAGAAATACCTACAGCTTTTGACTGAATGGGGCCATACAATGATGCTGCATCTGCTTTTACGGTTTTCAGAATTCTGCCTCAGAAAGTCAGCCACATTCACCTGCCAAGATATTCTGGGCAGTAATGACTCCCTCTCTGGCTATTCCTATCAGTTCTCTTTTGTTCAGTCACTAAAGCTTTGTGAGATAGCTTTATAGTAAGCCTCCTGGATAATGCGATGTTCAACCCTTTTCCTATTCTCATTCAAACCAGCAAAAGTATCAGGAAAAATAGGAGAAAGGACGACACCTGCAAGCCGCGTCCTTTTATGTACATTCCAGGAAGAAAGTTGCTTAAATTCTGTGGCGCTGTCTTACTGGTGTCACATGTATTCTATAAACACACGGAGCACGGCCACATCTCCACGCTTCACTGGCCACTCTATGTTAAGGACTGCTTTAGCTCACCACACAAAATTCTGCCTCCTTCACCCAGTTTTAAAACCACTGGGAACTGTTTCTGGAAAGACCACAGATGATCAAACACGGGTGGAAGGTTCAGGACAGGTCTAATCAACTAACAGGAAGCATTTGGGAAAGATGTAGGCTGAGCTATTATCAGCCAGCACCTGCTGCTGTTGGAAGGCGTGTGCACTGATCTGGCTAAGGGAAAGGGTGGGGCACTTATGGTATCTACTCCACAGGGCTTAGGAACCACATCCCTGGCATTCCCAACAATGCTTTTGTCTAGGCACTGGCATCTACTTGGTTCTCCCTTGTTTGGTTGGTTTTTGCGAGGGTCATTTGCTCTGAGATGTCTTCATGGCAGTGCTCCAAATATGGCCCCAACTAAGGCTGTGGTTAATGACCATGCCTTTGGAAAATCAAAAGCAATTTTACTTTGCAACCCTGCAGGTCTCTGAATCACTGGGATCTCTATATCTGTCTGAAACTGTCTTCAATCCTTCTTTCCTGAAGCTGATCTCCACCTTAAACTATTTTGTCAAATGTAGCTGATGACACTTAGTGCACCCATGCAGACTGACTAGCCCAGTGTTCAGGCTCTTAAAAAAACAGTTTCCCAGATTCCACAGGCAATCATTTTACAAACTTTAGTCCATACATAAAATGAGTTTCTATTCTCTCAACATCCTGTAAGTTTCCTTACTGTCATTTGTCCACCAAGAAAATACACAAAGATTATAAACATATAATTCTTGGAAATGGTAGCAAGGATTCAAGACCGCTAACATAATTAACAGTCCATGGCCCAGTCTGGACCCATAAGAATGCTTTTCATAAGGATGCAGAATAAACACCACCTCTGTGAATCTGATTCAAGCAGCTGCAGGAAAGACAACACACTCTACTTTGAATGATTAGTTAGGTATTAATTCATTTCATCTTTTTCATTGGGTCCAAAATGAGCGCTTTGACTTAGGGCTGTTGATATATGCATGTGTACGGGTACGAGAGAGAGAATTTACTTTATAGACTGAAGTGAGCTTGTAAATCACATTGACCGTCTAAGCACAGACACTGAGCTAGAAAGGGAAAACTACACCTTTTTTTTTTTTTTTTTTTTTTTTTTTTTTTGGTTTTTCGAGACAGGGTTTCTCTGTGGCTTTGGAGCCCGTCCTGGAACCAGCTCTTGTAGACCAGGCTGGCCTCGAACTCACAGAGATCCGCCTGCCTCTGCCTCCCGAGTGCTGGGATTAAAAGCATGCGCCACCACCGCCCAGGAAAAAATTGAAAGGAAAACTACACCTTTAAGATGTTGGTGTATATTTTTAAGAAATCAAAGTTTTGTCTGTACGCAGTGAGAAAAGTTCTTAATGGGGGTGGTATAAAACTTTTGGATTCTTCATACCAGACTCACCAGTCAGCCATTTTTACTTGTTTCCAACTTCCTCCAGTAGGGAAACAGAACATGAGTGAAAAATACAAGGGAGGCAGCTGGAGGGGTGGCTCAACGGTTAAGAACTCTTGCTGCTCTCACAGAGGACCCAGGTTCGGTTCCCAGGACTCACATCAGGCATCTCACATCTGCCTAATTCCAGCCCCAGGGGATCTGACACTCTCTCTTGGCTTCTGTAGGCAGGCACACACACACACACACACACACACACACACACACATATTTTAAAAGTAATAATAACTTATTTTTTTTAAGGAATGAACTTGAGGACCTTGGAGGCAATTCTGAGGCATACAGCAAAGGCACCTAACCTTGGAAGGGACATGCCTCAGTGGAGATGCCACCATATGACCTGATGCATGATTGTTTCCTACTCAGTCAGAGACAGTCTGTGGATGAAGGAAGATGCCTACAACTCTCTTCACAAAACATACGTGAAATTTTCTTAATCCTTTTCACACAAGGTGCACCAAGGAGGCCTCTAGCTCACATGCCCATGGACCTCAGTGCTATCTGAGAATTCGGAGAAATGCAAAGTTCCACCTCAGACCTGGTGAATAAGAAATGTTGGGGATGGGGGACACAGCCTACTCTAATGAGTCCTCTGGGGAATGGCGAAGTTCCCTGAAGGTTGTGAAATTGTGCATTGTACCTCACCTCGTGCCCAAGGCATCCCCAAAGGTGTGCCTCTGGGGATGTGCTGCTTGTCCCGTACATCCTGCAGAAAGCCCAGCATGTGTTCTCTAGCCAAGGGGCACCCTGCAGAAGGCAGAAGTCCCCTTCAGCTAGAGAACACTTCCCAGGGAACTTGACAGGGACTCTGCCCTCCACACAGTTACAACAGACAGGCCGTAGACAGGTCATATTTTTCCAAACTCTTCCTTCTGCAGAAGGAAGATCATTTCATTATTCACTACGACTCCTCTCACAGCCTGAAGACCAGTCCATCTGCAGTCTCCTGAGCTACAGTACAGGATAAGTTTGTACCATAGGGCTCGGAGAGTGACATTTATATATCCCACTTAATCTGAGAGGATGAGAATGACTGACTAGTCTATTTCCCATTACTATAAAATACTTCAAGCAAGCTAACTCTACAGAAAGGTTTATTTAGCTCACAGTTCTGGATGTTCAAAGTCAAGACTGGATGGGTGCTCACTGGTTTGGTCTCTGGTGGGAGCCTAACGCATGGTTTCACAGCAGTGATGGAGTGAAGAAGAAGATGTCGTCTCCCAGAAAAGGAGCTCGAGAGCTGACAGGACTTCTACAACCCCTCCCGAAGGCATCAGCCAATGACCTAAGGACCTCCCAGAAGGCCCTACCCTGGAAACATTTGGGACTCTCTCCCGACAACACCACTTTGGAGACTGCTCCCATCCATGGAGAACAAATGATTGATGGTAATCCTCATGATGATGAGGCAGTGCTGTAAGGAAGCTCTCCACAGTGATGAGACAGATGTGGTGCGGGACAATTCTGTATTCTGTCAATTATGTTTTAAATAAACACTGATTGGCCAGTAGCCAGGCAGGAAGTATAGGTGGGACAACCAGACAGGAAGTAGAGGCAGGGCAATGAGAACAGGAGTATTCTGGGAAGAAGGAAGGTCTTTCTGCAGTCCTGTCCAGACACGGAAGAAGCAGGAGGTGACCTGCCCTGCTGAAAAAGGTACTGAGCCATGTGGCTAACATATACTAGAATTATGTGTTAATATAAGTTATAAGAGTTAATAAGAAGCCTAAGCTAATGGGCCAATCAGTTTATAATTTATGGAGACCTCTGTGTGATTTTCTTTGGGACTTGCCAGCTGTGGGAACTGGACAGGACAGAAACCCCAACAAGCAGGCCCTCATGTTACACAGATGTACCACACTGACAGGGTAAACCCTCTTAAAACAGCTTTTCCTCCAGGAATTTCTCTGATGGTAAAAATAAGGCAGCATTTCTCAGCTCTTGCCAGTCTCTCTCTGTAGAACCACAAGCCTGCCATCACTTTGCAGTATTTGGCTCTGCTTTTCAAAAGCTTTCGAGTAGTAACTTTGGAAGCAGAAGGAGATGAACTTGGATCTCTAATTTTAAGCAATTTACTTAACCTTAATTAATTTTCCTAGGTCTCGGCTTTCTCATCTTTAGGAGGAGGGTGCAGCATCTGTAGTATAGAGTTGGAAAGGGGTGATTTGTGCTCCACGGTTAGTCCTCCTGCATGCTTAGTCTCTAGAGGGAGCACTCCTCTGCTACTCCTGCTGTTTACTCTGTTCCTTGCCTTGTATAACAGATTATCTTTGCACATAGGAACCCAGAGGCGCTCTCTCTCAGGGGAAGCTGAAGAATACAGGTTTGTAATTACTCAAATTTCCACCGCTCTTTGTTTTAGTTGGGTCCAAAACCCCTACTGAAAGAGAGCATTCCATTCAGCTACAAGCCTTTGAAGCTTGGGTACTGCTTTCCTAGAATGTGAGTAACAGAAAAACCTTAGACTAGGCCAATTTAATATAATTCTTTCATTTGACAGATGGAAAAACGATGACCACAGAAGCTAAAATAGTAGTTCATGGTCATTTGGCATGGACACAAAGCAGAGATCAAAGTCTCTTTCTTTGCATTTCCTACTCTGTAATCCTACCCAATGGCTGAAAACAAAAATGCTACAGCAGTAGCTTGGCTTCTTCCCTCCCAAACAATCAATTTAAAAATAAGGAAAGAATCTGATTTTGTTCCCACTCCATATTGTCTCTATGTTGCACACCTAGGTTTTTATATCTGAGTGTTTTGGATCAGGCATGATTGTGGCAGTCAGAAAAACAAAGAAATTTCATGGAACATAAGGTCTTTAATAATCAGTAATCTTTGGTTATCCAGTGCCAGGAACATACACACAGGAAGCACTGACCAGACTCAGTAGGTTGTATTCCTATGTCAATTCATTTATATGTGTATATGTATATATAACAATAGTTAAAGAAGATGAGGCCAAATTCAGGAGGGGGACAGACATAGAAGGGGAGGAGGAGGAGGCAAGTGGGGAAATGGTGTAATTACCATTATAAAAAATTTTTCAAAAGTAAGACAAACATCTGTAATCTCTGTAGAGTCTGGTCCCATCCTTGACCACCCACAAGACCCTGCCTGCAGGAACACCCAATGGAAGCTCCTTAGTGCACACACCAGGAAATGAAAATGGGTGCTGTGGTTTGAATGTGTATCTCTTACCTCCCAACATCATAAGCTAGAAATGTACTTCTCAAAGCAGCAGGGTAAAGTGAGGCTGTTTACCTCCCTTTAAGAGGTAAATGTGTCATGAAAGCCGAACATATTTACTGTTGTCAAAGGAGAGGATGTGTTTAAAAGTGTGTTCACCTCCCCCTCTCCCTCAATTCCTGCCACCCTCTTACCTTCTGGGATAGAATGACACAATGGGAAGGCCCTCACCAGGCAATGGCTCCTTGGTGCTGGTCTTTCCAGCCCACTGAATTGGCAGGAATAGATTATTCATTGGTTATAGAAACACAAAACAGACAAAGACACTTGACTTCTGCAGTGGAATATGTATATTCCAGAAATTATGCCATTTTTAACATGGAAGAAAGAATAAAAAGTAAAGCGAATTCCACAATTACAGTCTGATTCCAAAGAGGAATATTATGGTTTCTGAGGGTTGTAACAATAAGCAAGATATAGAGTCATTCATTTGGGAAGTCAGTATTGGGATGAAGTGTTAACGTGAGAGGCTGTGTAGGCCCAGTGTTTTCTGCAAGTGTGACCTGAATGCAGGGGAAGGTCACCATCAGAAGGAAGACTTGCCAGCAGCCATCACTGTACCATGAATAGAAGCGGCCAAAGCAGTGTTAGGAGATCGGCCACCAACTCCTTAATCTGACAGCAAAGACACAATTATACTGACCACAGAACTATCTAAGCTCAACACTGGGTAAGTGAACCAAGCACAAATATCAGATAGCAGAGAAGCCCAGGATGGCATTAAGAAGGACTTCAAACATAAGGTCCTCATGCTTCTGTTTTGCCTGATTGTTACATCGGGTCCAACAATCACATCTTAATCTTGTCAACTCAGTTTGGGCCACTATATCCCTAGCCATCACTGGTCATGTTGTGTTTCTTCATCTTCCTATCAGGAATTATTTAGAATGTTAGAAAGATGAGCTATGGTTTCTGTATGACCTCCTTGAATCCCCAGTGTCAGCACAGCTACAATAGTGACATCATCGAAGTCCTACGCACCAATCACTGCCATTGCCCCATATCTTCAAGGCCTTTTCCCCCAACAAAACCCTAGAACAGTCTACCTTCTACCAATAGGACTAGTGTGAACATCTGTCTCAGGGATGGTAAACTCTGAGTCTTCCGCTCACCACTTCCCTCCCTGTTGGCTTTGCTTGATCCAGCTTCTAGATAGTTGGTTTGTGTTGTATAGAATACCAATGAGTCACTTCATTCTTCCTACGCGTGTTTAACTTACACCTAACTATCCTAGTGAGCCCCTCACTATCTAAGAAAAATAAAAGGGTTCTCTAAGAGCCTCTGAATTCTCCCAAGACAATCTATGGTTGTTATCCTTAAGTATTATTGTAAGCACTATTTAACAGCACTGGCTGCTATGAAGAAACTAGAAGAAACAAAGATAAGTTTACTTGACAACTTAAGTAAGATGGAAAATACTCATAAATTTCCCTAAGAAATTAGGGAAAGCACTTTAAAAACCCAGGAGATCGGCAATTACTTTCTAAGTATGCTTTAACTGGCACAAAGGGGATTGTGCCTCTGATCATGTGTCTACAAACAACCTAGGACCCACCAGAAAACACTGTGAGTCCTTTGGCTCATTGTTTTGATGCCTTTAGCTCAAAAGGAACCAGTTGCCTAGGTGGCAGAGGCTTCCTGTGCTAGAGTAAACAGTAGCTGTTAATTGTTCTAAGTGATTGGAATAGCATCGCAGAGCTGGTCCTGGAAGGATCGCCCCCGCTATGAACTGACCTGTTCCACAGCATGGAACTACACAGGTATTTTCTTCTGCAGGAAAGGCTGAGTCTTCATTGTATGCACAGCAACACCAGAAGGCCATGGCATACAGGGTTGAGCACAACAGACTTCTCTTTCTTGCCGGGTTCTACAGTCAGTGGGATGGACATCCTTATACATGTACAGTGTGATTACATGTGTAATTAGATTTGCTCTGGAAACAAAATCCTGTGAAACTTATGGCAGGGACTTGACCTAGACTATAGGCAGAAATCGCTAGAGAAGCTTCTTCTGAAAATGAAGTAATTAAACAATGGTGTCAGAGATGATAGAAGCTTAGAGATGGGATGCTTACAGGTTGGTAGCCTGTGGGCTATAGAGGTCCCATTGCATAGGGAGGCTGACACACGTAAGGACATACTCATGCTTACTATGGCCATAATGCAAGCAAAAATGACCAGACTTGGATATAGCCAAGCAAAGAACAGGGTTGTGTGGCTCATGTGGACAATTCTAACTTTATGGCAGGATCAATAGCATATCAGATTAGGAGTATTAAATAATTGACCTTGGGGTCCATTAATAATGAAAAATAGAGAAAAGCCTGTATTTTTAAAACATGCTCACCTATGGCTGGTAATAGATAGTATTCTTTGAATATATTTTTAATTCATGAATGTCTTCTTACAATAGAATTCTAAAACTGTCATGTGATGCCTTTACCCTTTTACTGCCTATCTGAAATCTCAGGTGTTGACTATGCTGGCAGAGGCAATGTGTGACTGAATCTGGATGTATAGAGTCCTCTGTGTGCTGCATGCCTGATCTCTGCTACTTCCTTCAGATAGCCATGACAGTGCAAGCCAGAATTCAACAGCGTGAACATCATGGCATGAACAAGAGAAGAGGTAGGTTGGTCTGTAGAGAAGACGACAGCTAAGCCCCAATGTGGAAAACTGTATCTATCCTCCTCACCATTGCTCAAAAACCTCAAGTCATTCAAAATTGGATTATGCAGGCCAACATGGAGTTTTCCAAATGCCAGTTTGAAGTTTTCAAAATGAGCAATGCCCAAACCCATAGAGATTCCTCAGCATCTTGAGGTCCATGTCAACTTGGAGATAAGTCTAGTTTTGACCCTTGGCTCCTGCTATCTCCTCAGATCCATCATGAAGAGTGGGTTTCCTCAGCTGTCAATATATTGTGGTGGTTTGAATGAGAATGGTCCCCATAGACTCACATATTTGAAAGCTTGCTCTGCAGTTGGTGAAGCTATTTGGAAGGATTCAGAGATATGGCCTTGTTGAAGGAGGTGTCTCACTAAGGGTGGGCTTTGAGGCCCATGACATTCCCAGTTAACTTTCTCCCCTCTCCTCCTCTCTATCTTTTCCTCCCCTGTCTCTCCTTCTCCCTCTCTCCCTTTCTCCCTCCTTCTGTCTCTCCTTCTTTCCCCCTCCCCCTCTCCGTGTGTGTGTGTGTGTGTGTGTGTGTGTGTGTGTGTGTGTGTGTGTGTGCATGCACACACGTGCCTTCTGCTTGTGGACCAGATGTAAGCTTTCACTGCTGATCCAGTGCCATGCCTGCCTATGTGCTGCCATGCTCACTGCCAAATGCTGGTCGTGAACTCTGTACCATCTGGAACCGAAAGCTCCCAAATTAAATACTTTCTTTTCATAAGTTGCCTTGATTGTAGTGCCTCTTCATAGCAGCTGAAAAGTAGCCAAGACACATACCCTGGTGCTGCCTGCCCCTGCTGCCTCCTCCCACCAGCCAGAAACTGCTTCTCCCTGGCCCATCACCTATTTTTCCCTTCTCTATTTCTTTCATTTTTATTGATTCCTTTATGGAAGGAAAATTGAATAAAATGAAAATTTATGAAGAAATTACACACTATAATATTATTATCTCAAGGAGAACATCCTACAAGGCAACTCCATTACACGGAAGAATGAATTCTCAAGAGAAATAAGGGAGGACAATCGTTCAAGTTATTTAAAAACCAGCTGGACAAGTCACCAAGGATGGACTGGCTAGAAAGCCACAAACTCAGACATGTTAGAAGAAGGAAAATGACCCTTTGCTATTTTTTTATCTTATGATCGTTTTTCTTTCACCTCATCTCACTCCTCTCTCTAAACTGAATTCTTTAACTTGTGATGAAATCAGCTATGAAATCACACAGAGATTCTTGCTTTTCTGTGTCCAAATCCATCAGAAAGTAGAACCAAGGGAAAGGGTTATTATAGCACATTTCCTTCAGCTGTAAATATCCTGGGCCAGGCTTGGTGGCGCACGCCTTTAATGCCAGCACTCGGGAGGCAGAGGCAGGTGGATGTCTATGAGTACTAGGATCGACATAGCAAGTTCCAGACCAGCCAGGGCTGCATGGTGAGACTCTCTCAAAGAGAAAATATTACAAGTACTCCGGTCTGGTGGGAAAACATTAGGGTCCATCTCTCATCTTCTGTTCTAGGCATGTTCTTCAACCTAGAATCAAAGGGAGATTCCCTGGAAATGAAGAGTGGAGATGTTTTAACAGTCAATGGTATAAAAAAAAGTCATTTTTATACACAGATTCCCACAATGATCACAACAACTAAAGGATTAGCCCCCAAACAGCACCTGTTTCCATATTACAAATTTATTGCCAAGTTTTCTTAGTCTATTTATTATATTTTTACAGACAGCCTTGCAGATTATTGCAGAAGTCTCATCAGACTCAAAATTCATAATACATAACCGCTGTCACGTGGGGGAAATCTCTGTCTTTTCTGCCACATGCTGCAAGGTCTAAGGAATAGCCTTGTGGTGTTCGACACTGACATTGTCAAATCAACAAATGCTTGACCTTACTCGAAATGCCAGTGGGAACCCACCAGTTGTACCTTGTTCACGGAGCACTTGAACATCAGACACTCTTTCACAATTATCCACAGTTTTGCTCTTTAGTTGGGGCATGATTAAGTGCACTTTATAGAGACTCTGAAGCTCAAAGACAGGAAAGTTGTCTCAGTGGCACACAGTTGGTCAGATAGCAGAGTAGGATACAAGTCAAGATCTGTCTCCAAACCCCAGATTCTTCATTTCTAACAACCTTCCCTCCTTGGAGCTTTCGAGTTTTGCATGCTGAATGCATCTCTAAAATGTTGGGGGGGAGAACTATACACTCAAGGAGGGACAATGGATTAATAAAAACAGTACTTTAATCAACCCAGATGAAACAGCTTCATGCCTACTCCCAAGCATTTTTCATTCGCTGGAAAGCAATCAAGAAAATTAATTTGGACTTTATATCCCTGGGTTGAAGGAATTAAGCATTCACCAGATCACCCAAAACCTGAGTCCATTCTTTCTGCAGAATGCTCTTTCTCTGGCCTCCATGTCTGACTCCGTTGGCTCCAGCAGCTCAAAACACCTAAGATGCTTCCCTGGGCTTTCAGAAGGTGGTGCCTTGGGACACTGTGATCTCAGTTTTGCTTTTATTTAACAGAAAGAGGGACCAGCAAGTTCTAGAAGCACCTTGAGCAGGAGCCCTCTACCTCCTGCAAATGACAAGCTCTCATTGCCAGACCCAAGAACCATCAAAAACTGAAGAGAAATGACCTTAGGTGTGATAAGGAATATGAAATCCAACTCTGAATGGCATAGAACCAATAACCTCATACAGGAGGCCTCAATAAAAGATATAACAAGACCCACCACAACCCACTGGAGATAGGTAGAAGGACCCAACCTTCCCTAAGAGCTAAGCACTCCTAAATAATATTAGGAATAACAATATTATTGCAAAAATTCTTTATGTTTGTTTTTCTTTGAATAAACTAAACTATATGGGAAGCCTAGTTTGATCCTTTAATTGACAACTAATAGACCCTTCCCTTGTGCCCATGTGCCTAAGAGTTTTCTGTCAGTCAAGAGGTCCACTTCTTTAGCAATTAGAATATCATCATGGTATTCACCTGAATATTTCACAAACACCTTGAGAAAGCCATCCTCTAACCACTGATACATTACCATCATAGTTATTGCAGATATAATTAGTTTCTACTTCATGAGGCCTGCCTCCAGTCAACCATGTTCCAGTCTGTGCTAGTATCAGAAACTTTAGTCATGACCCTTTCTGAAGCTGCTCCAAGAGAACATCCACCTCTCTCTCTCTTTCTATCTCTCTCTCTCTCACACACATACACACACACACACACACACACACACACACACACACACACACACACACCTCGTCCGCTTTAATAACAGGTCTCAACAAGATTTGGGAGGAAGAAAACACCTCCCTATGACTCAGAACAAAGCTTGTGACTGACACAAAGTAGACTGTCCCTGTGCAAGGCTAGTGATTGACCCTTATACAAAGCATGACCAGTAGAATTGGAAATTGAGAATATACAAGGCTGCGATTGGTGGAAGAGCAGCCAAAACACAAACGTGCCACACCCACTTGGGGCCAACTTGTGGTCATATCATGGGATAAGTCAGACAAAATCACCCAAGCTCCTGGGACTTGGAAACTCAACAGTGGCAGCAGAAGGCGAGTGAAAACCTCCAGGAAGTCACCAAGAACTGAGGACCCTGACAACTGAGACAGCGAGCTGCAACAGTGAGACAGCAACTGAGCAGTTTGAAGGGCAGGAAGTACAATGAGCTAAGAGTACAAATGATGAGCCATTGGGAAGAAGCAGAGGAGGGACTACAGGGCTTGGAGCACCTGCCACCAAAAGAATTTCAGAGAGTGGTCAGAGATTTAAAAGCAGAGGATTCCTGCCATGCAGGGGCTGGTACTCCAGCTGAGGGTCTACTCTCTACGCAGGGCAATAGAATTCTACTCTTGAATATCTGGAGCAACAATCATCTACTCTGAAAGCTTGGAACTGTAACTCTCTAGTTCTCAGGGCTCAGAACTAAAATCTGTGGGTTTGAGTGTCCAACTTGTGGTCCTCTAGAAGGCAATATTAAGGACCCTACCCCTTTTCCTACCAGTGATTTCTATCCAGATGAAAACCCTCAGCCAGCTGCTGGTGACACCTTGAGGTTTCGAAGTACCTAACACTTGCAGCTAACTAATAACATTCAGCCCGGGTGATAGACAGGGCAGCATTCCCAGGAGTAGGCTACATCCTAGAAGACCCCATCATCTAAAACTCTTCTTGTCTTAGTGAAGTAAAAAGCCATGTTGTAAAAATTCACAAGGGAAGAAAACCGAAGGTAACATCTGAGAACTGAGTGGCCCTTGGGAGCCAGAAAGCTTCTGGCAACTGAAAGCAATGTCCAACCAAAAACCATAAAGATTTGGCCCTTGGTCCTATTACCACAGGGAAAAATATTCCTGTCAATATAATAGAAATTTTCCAGGCAATGGTGTCGCACGCCTTTAATTCCAGCACTCAGGAGGCAGAGGCTCTGTGAGTTTGAGGCCAGCCTGGTCTACAGAGTTAGTCCCAGGACAGCCAGGGCTACATAGACAAATGTTCATAGCAAGGCTGGACGAGGCAGCCCAATAGGAGAAAAAGGGTTGCAAGAGCAGACAAAAGAGTCAGCAATGCCCCAACTCCCACTGTTAGGAGTCCCTCAAAAGTAGCAAACTAAACAACCACAGCATGGATGCAGAGGACCTAGCTCAGATCCATACAGGCTCCATGGTTACTGCTTCAGTCTCTGTGAGTCTCTATGAGCCCTGCTTAGTTGATTCTGTCATCTGTATTCTCATGGTGTCCTCAACCCCGCTGGCTTTTACAATCCTTCTTCTTCCTCTTCTGTGGGATCCCCTGATTCTACCTAGTGTCTAGCTGTGGGCCTCTGTATCTGTTCCCATCAGTTGCTGGAGGAAGCCTCTCTGATGACAACAGTGCACGGCACCAATCTGTGCATTTAGCAAAATATCATTCGGTGTGGGAGTTAGACCAGTCGTTGACTGACCACTACCACAAGCTCTGAGCCACCGTTGCCTTAGCATGTCTTGCAGGCAGAACAGACTGTAGGCTGAAGGTTTTGTGTTGGGTTGGTGTCCCAGTCCCACCACTGAGAGCCTTTCCTGGTTACATAAGATGGATGGTTCAGGCTTTGTATCCTGTGTTACTAGGAGTCCTTGCTAGGGTCACCCTCGTAGGTTCCAGGAAGTTTCTACTACACTAGGTTTCCACATCACCCCCACCCAATCCTTCCAGTTCCAATAATCTCTCACCATACTTACCCTCCACCCTTCCCTCCCTCACTTGATCCCTCTGTTCCCATCCCCACCTGGCCCTATCCCACCCACAAACTCTATTTTATTGTTTCCCTTTAGATGAATCTCTTGGAAGCCAGTCTGGCCTCTAACTCTGCAAAATCTAAGAGCTTCTTGAATTCCTGGTCCTCCTGGGTGCTAAATTATAGGCATGTGACACTACCCTACATTTGTAGTCCTGGGGACCAAGACCAGGGTCCCATGCATATTAAGCAAGCATGCTACCAACATAGCCTCAAGATCCCTTTTGATTAGCTCAAAATCAGTATATTTGGAGTATTAATTACACCTTCAAAAATCCCATCATACTAAGATAGACATGTTGGTATAATCCCAGCCCTCAGGAGGCTGAAGAAGAAGGAATACCAGTTTGAGGACAACCTGGTATCTTACTTAAGGTTTCTATTGCTGCAACAAAACACCATGGCCAAAAAGTAAGTTGGGGAAGAAAGGGTTTATTTGACTTACACTTCAGTGTTGCTGTTCATCACTGAAGACATTCAGAACAGGGACTCAAACAGGGCAGGATTCCGGAGACAGGGGCTGATGTGGAAGCTATGGAAGGGAGCTGCTTACTGGCTTTCTTCTCCAGGCTTGCTCAGCCAACCTTCTTATAGAACCCAGGACCACAGGCCAGGGATGGCATCACCCACCATGGGCTGGGCCCTCCCCCATTGATCACTAATTGAGAAAATGCCTTACAGCTGGATCTCAAGGAGACATTTCCTCATCTGGGGCTCCTTCCTCTGATGACTCTACCTTGTGCCAAGCTGACACACAAAACTAGCCAGTACACCCAGTCTCTGTAGAGAGCTCCTGTCTCAAAAGAAACCCTTTCATTTTCACCACGCTCTTTTGACAAGAAGCGAGTTGCAAAGGCCTTTACTCATGAAAGAAGAAGGAACAGAAAGGCAGCAGTCATGGTATTCACCTTGGAATGCATCCGAGACAGGCAGGGCATAACTTGAATTTTCAATCAATGTAGGTAAGTACTATACTTTCATTTAGGCATATTATTTTATCAATTTTCATTAACTTGAAATACTTTCATTTAGCCATTATTACTGTACCAATCTTACTATCTTTATGACAAGAACCTATATCATATGCGTATTGCCAGATAATTCTCTATTAAGTGTCAGCACCCTAATTAGGTTAGATTTGGACACGCACTGGTTTCTCTTCTTATTTAACACACAGAAGCAAATTTCTAAGTGAACCAAAGTGTCCTCTGGCTACACTATACTTCGCAGTACTTATGTGTTCTTAAATCTTTGCATTAGGCAAATCTTAGGATCTGAAACCACTGTGCCTGAGAGGAGAATAAGTGGAGTCTCCCATAATAGACCACATTGACCTGGATTGTGATAAAAAGTACTGTTCCCACCGTCCCTTTTGGCAGAGTCTCCCTTCCCACATTGCTGCATAACCAATGACCAATATTCGGGGGCCAGGACACCAGGACTGACCATAGGGTTCATTTGTCAAGGCACTTTCCCCACTCTCACTTTTAACTTGGGTATCTGTCTGTCTATCTAGTGTTTTAGTGGAAATGGAGATATTTTTCAATGTGGTCACATAGGGAGCCATTAAGTTCAACATTGGGATACTCAAGTGAGATGAAAGTTTTAATAGAAAGTGTTTCAGACCTGTTCCCAAAGTTATAATTTCTGGTGTGCCTAATAGAGAATGTTCTGGTTGCTTTCTGGCAGTCTGATAAACCTATCACCAAGAGCATCTTGGGGAGGAAAGGGTCCATTTTATGTAGGAGGTCCTTCTGTTTGTGTGTTGCTTTCATTGGTTGAATAAAGAGACTGCCTTGGCCTTTTTGATAGGGCAGCCCTTAGGTGGGCAGAGTAGACAGAACAGAATGCTGGGAAGAAGGCAGTGTGGCAGATGCCATGTTTCTCCTGCCTGAGACGGACGCTGGTTAGGAATCTTTCCTGGTAAGCCACGACCTTGTGGTGACATACAGATTATTAGAAATGGGTTAAACGAATATGTAAGAGTTAGCCAAGAAGAGGTTAGAACTAATGGGCCAGGCAGTGTTTTAAATGAATACAGTTTCTGTGTAATTATTTCGGGGGTTAAGCTGGCCAGTTACCGGGAACGCGGCCCGCCCCTCATACTACAATTTCATCTTATAACTTACAGCCCATCATTGAGTAGGTTAAAGCAGGAACTCAAGACAGGAACCTGGAGGCAGGAATGATGCAGAGGCCGTGGTGGAAGGCTTGCTTTCTCTGGCTTGTTTCACTACCTTCCTTATATAGCCCAGGCTATGCTCAGATCCTCTCCTCTGAAGCAATCCTACAGCTTGTATTGATGTGTTTGACCAGTGATTTTGCCTTCTGGCCTCACTGTATAGTCACCTAGGATCTTTAAATGTATTTATTTCAAAGAAGGGAAAACAATAAATTCTGGCAATGTTCTGAGATACCTGTGGTGCCCACACCAATAGTGACTTTAAGTCTGTAAGTCACTACATTCTTTTGGGCTTGGGATAACTGAAGCAATAGTAGGATTGTCTTTTATTTTCCATTAGTTGCAACAGTAATTTCCATAACCAATACACTGCCAGAGGCGAATTCAGATCATAAATCTAGTTTCAACTAGGTTGATCTCCACAGCAAGATAGATCAATCAGAGTTATGGATTTTTAAATACTGGGAAAGAGTTCATTGAATTCCTATTCCAACATACTTAGTTTATGGATTGTATAATTTAGCATCTACAATGGATTATAAAAGGACAAGCTAACTAGTTGTAAGCTGTGTAACAAGGTCACACATTTCTTGACTTGAAGTATGCATGATTTTTTGCACTACTCCATGTTTCTTCAGTAATGTATTAATAATCTATTAGTGATTTTTGAGAAACGACCATGAGTTCAGAGTTATGAGCTCTTTTTATAGATACAATAAATAGCAGCCATTCAACTATTTATTTTCTATACTCTATTGTTTTGATCTTTGTATGTGGAAGAAATTATAAGATAAGAATAGAAGGCATTGTTCCCATTCTCAGAGAGTTTACATTCAACAACACAAGGGCAAAAGCCTCTACTGAATACCTACTGGACATTTCCCAGCCAGTTGAAGACAGAAAAGGAGAGCCTCGGATTAGCAGCAAACCACAGTCCAGCAATCAGTTTGAATTTACATCTGTCTCCCCTACCTACTACCACTTGACTAACTCATGAGGTCTGAGTGTGAGCATCCAAGAATCATCTTGGCATCCTCATTCTCTTCACCATTAACTTTAGCTAATGTATGCTTCTATGTAGAAATGTTTCAATTAAGTCCCTTAGTACTTACTACTAAATCTGATTATTATTATTATTCACTGAATTAATGTAGTTATCATTATCTACATGATGATATATGTCTATGCTTAGTATCTTGAAACATATTGGATAAGACATTGTATGGTCAATAGATGCCCAGGGGTACTAAAGGTTCAGTTGTGGACTTTAGAATTTGCAGTTGTCAGCCTGTGGGCTAAATCTTTTTGCAAGCACAGTTTGTGTGGTCCAAAAGCAATAGTCTTTTAAACATCCTAATTAACTTCCAAAACTTCAAACTTAGGATACTTTATGTGAAAATTTGTATTTCTTTCTTTTCTTACAACTCAGAAGATCTGACAGTGTAATGGGCCTGCATCTCAGAAGGGGAGCATAAGTCAGAGATTGGTAATATCTGACAAGTTCAGAAAGATCAACCCAACTTCTGTGCCACCATCCCTATCCAGTAAGATTTTTGCCTGACTTCCGTAGGTTTTGAAGCTTGGGAACTCAAATAAACTCTTAAACTTAACAAAGATGCTCTTAAGATTCCCCACTTTGAGAATATACTAACATATTTTAGGCACAAACATGGGAGGGACAGTCTTTTCCTTAGTTACATGCTTTAGGAAATGTGTTAGTAAATCCTCAGCCACTTAGAATATGATGACCCATTCATGATTCTAGAAACTCAACAAGAAACATGTTCAAACTCTTTTAATTTAGTATTGCCCAAATATACTTGACATCAAAAAAAAATTCCAAAGACTTGATGACACTATCTGTATGAGTGTTTTTTGAAAGATGAGAATTATTAGAATATATTTTAAAGAACTTGTGTATTACACTCAAAGTGACTCTGCATGATCCCAGAGAGAGAGAGAGCCATCAACCCAGATACTAATCCTGCCCACAAGATATCCTGGTGCAATAGTGGCACAAACATCATGGAACTAACCAATCACTCTATGATTGGATTTAAGTCCCACTCCACAAGGTGAAACCCCTGTCTGACACTGCAACCAAATGCTGTTGTTCTAATAAAGGAGCACAGCAATAAAATAACTCCTAACAATGTTCTGCTGAACCCATAGGTCAGTATCTTGCTCAGACACTACCAGAGAAGCTTCCTACTGCAGTAGAGAGGAACTGAGACCAAAGACCCATAACTAGACAATGTGCAGAGAGTGAGAAACTTTGGAACAAATAGTTCTAAATGAGATATCTTCACTAAACCCCTTTTCTCAGGACTCAGGTGTTGGCAGAGGTTGCTTGTTCATTGCTCGGTCACCCAGGCCCAAAATAATCACTCAGAAACTATATTAATTACAATATAGTCTGCTTGGTCTGATAGCTTATGCATATTTCTAGCTAACTCTTACATCTTAAATTACCCATCTCTATTAATCTGTGCATTACCATGAGATCGTGGCCTACTGGCAAGATTCACATCTGTCTCCTCTGGTGGCTACATGGCGTCCCTCTGACTCTGCCTACTTTTTCTCTATATCTCTGTTCCGAGTTCCTACCTGGCTTTACTCTGTTAAGCCATTGGCTGAAAGCAGCCTTTTTATTAATCAATGGCAAAAAACATATTTACAACATACAGAAGGGGATCCCACATCACCTCCCCTTTTCTGTCTAAATAAAAAGGAAGGTTTTAACTTTAACATATAAACATTATATTTTTATATAACATATAAACATAAAATTACATATAATAAAACAGGTATTAAGCAAGAATTACAGTTACAATATTTATATCTACTTTATCTTTTATCAAAACTAAGGAAAACAATAACTATAAATTCTTCAGACTTTTCCACTAAGCAGGAAATTTTAAAGACAGTTCCACCTATATTGAAAGTTTGTCAGTCACTTTCTTCTGTGTCCTGCAGAATGTCTGGCAGATTCTTTCATGAAGCAGAACCCTAATGGACCGTCCCACCTTTAAGCAAGTTCAGCAGTCATTTTTCTGTGGGTCCTGCATGTCCAGTTCACACAGCATGCCATCAAGCAGTCCAGGCAAGAGCAGTTTCTTGCCCAAATGGCTAACCAACTTCATAAGGAGCTTCTTTGGTGCCCATCATCCTCTTGAAGTAGATTGGTACTGCCAGGAGCAGATGTGTTTCATTGACATGAAAAATCCTAAGTTTTTTAAAACATTTTAAATGCCATATTCTATTAGTCTTTTAAAGGTTTGAAGAATAACTATCCACCTGAAATATATCTCTGTACATCTGGAAAACCTAAATAACATGACTATAAGCTCGACTATTATAGATGATTATTTATTAACCTGTATTTCTTAATTATACATTGCATTTTTAAATGTCCTACACAAACACAATACCTTAATCAAGAGCAGAAATATATATATAACAAATTGACCTTAAATTTGTATTAATAAGCCAAGAGCCATACCAATGCAAGGTATTCAGCTTTATGAATATTAAACGTAAATAAACACTTATAAATAATCATTTAGGGAATTTGGACATAATTCTCTCCAAACTGCTTCCTGCTTTTTGTTGGGCAAAGTATTTTCTTTTGGGTGGTTCACAAAGACCTTTCAGGGGATCTTGGTCCATCAAATCACATTAGTCTAGAAGAAATCCACAGGTTCTCATTCTCTGTGGAAACAAAAGCAGAAACTCTTTTCTAAAGCAACATATGCTTAGACTCAGATTTTGAAGTCAAAATGTCTTTAAAATACATATGTTGGTTTAGCTTAGCAGCCCATACAATGAAATGTCTGTCTGCACTTAGCTCATTCACAGTCAAAAAATTCAAATAAAACACAATAATATACATAATCCAGACTCTGTGTATATCCCATCTTTATGTGGCTTATTTTTCTTTACTCTGTCTCTTTAAAGACTTTACTTTTTTTTCAAACCATTTACTTCTTTTTATAACTATGTATTCTCTCTCCCAAGCCCACATACATTTATCCAGCACTGTGACCCATTTAGAGGTCTTTTCCATCTGGATGTGTTGTTATTGCATAGCTGTAATCCTTTTCTGACAAGGACCGCTTCTTAAAATGCTAAGTGGGCATGGCTAGGACCAACTCCATGGTACTGCCTGTTGGCTCCGCCCAGTCCAACATAGCAGAGGTTCACTACTTCTGAGAGCACAGTGCCCCAGCTCCAGGGTCTCAGCAAGTCTGTGTCACCATTAAGCAATTTGTAATACTACATGCTGCTCACAGACCCCATTTAAGTGCTTGGCCTCCTGAAAGAGCCAGAGTTGTTCCTAGAAGTCACTGTTTCAAAACCACGTGGTTTTCTTGCCGGTAATGCTGAGTCAGGAAGACCTCTCAAGATGTTGGCAAGGTTCCAGCCTCTGTCTCCTCTGGTGGCTACACGGCGTCCCTCTGACTCTGCCTACTTTCTCTATATATGTCTATTGGAAGTTCCCACCTGGCTTTATTTACTCTATTAAGCCCTTGGCCAAAAGCAGATTTTTATTAACCAATGGCAATAAAACATACTTAGAGCATACAGAGAGGAATCCCACATCACTCAGGGAGATGGGTATGAGGGGCCAGAAAGATTGTAAGAGCCAAAGGAGATATATGGTGTCAGGGTCCAGTGATAGCCCAGACCATAAATTATTTCTCTCTACCAGACCTCAACATAAATTCTCTCTGGACCGGCGTGGAGGCACGCGAATAAAGACACAACTCACATGGCTTTATCGGGAGGGAGATTCTCAGTGGTCCCTCATGAAGTCCTGAGCCGGAAATACACCAGCATTCTGTCTCCTAGGTAACCAGGTGGATGGTGTTTTGTCACATCCGCATCTACCTGTCTGCTGTGTATGCTAGTTGTCACATAGATTTGCATTAGCATCTCTATCAGGCATCCTCCAAATTACAAAGAAAGGAGCAACAACATCCTGACCTTTTGTTAGGGCAGTGACAGCCTGTCTGCAGGGCTATGTGACCAGGTGGAGCCTATGGCTTCAGAGCCTGGCTGCCACACCATATAGAAATATGGGCCTACAGTATGGCACCAAGGAAACAGTGTCTTCCAGACTCAATAGAACTTATACACATATGAACTCACAGAGACTGTGACAGCACCGCACAGGGCATACACAAGTTCTAGCCAGATGGGGTGTTAATGCTGAGAGGGGGAAGTAGACATAGTCTCCCACCGCTATCCAAGAAGCTATGTGTAATTGATACATACATGCAAAGGAAAAATTAGTTTTATCCAATGTCGTCTCAGTGGGTATATTAACTACACTTAAGGGTAGATCCCATGCCCAGCAGTATCTGTCAATGCTAAATTAACCCAATGGTAATTTTGTAGACATTTTATCTCATATTGCTTTGTTTTCTGATCTTGTGCTTTTCTGGGCATGCATTTTGGGGTGTGTGTGTGTGTGTGTGTGTGTGTGTGTGTGTGTGTTTCTTGTGGTTTTTTTCCTCAGTTTTGTTTTGTTTTGTTTTTGTTTTAGTTCTGGTATGTCTGTTTGATGTTTGGAAACAAATGGGAATTATCTTCAGCTATCTCATAAATAATTTAACTTAATAGAAAGGATGCCATGGGGAATTAAGCCAAATAAATATCTGGCTACCATTTCTTAAGTAAAGCAATTGCATGACAGTGATGTTCAGAAAGCAAAAGTTCTACCACTTGGAACAGAAATTGTTTTGATCTGTTTACTGCATCTCTCCTCTTTCTCCATATGCTGCTCTGTGATGAGTGTGTGCAGAGTCTCCTTTTTGCAATAATTAGATGGGAAGATCCTAGGGCTGATGGTCCAATTTCTTTAGCAAACTCCTTTCAGACTGATCTGTAAATTTTCATACATGGCCCAGCAGATGTCTCTTTTTTACTGACTTCTGTCTCTATGAGGAAATCTGCAGTGTGGCACGGCATGGCCCAGTGAGTCACCAAGTATTTGTAAATGCCAACAATTTCCCTCTCTGTAGTTTGCATCCATTATTTTATGAATGTGTGTTTTATTGTTTGACTACTGAACAAATAGATATTGAAGAAAATTAGAATTACACATAAAAGGCAACTTTTATTTTTTTTAATTCTTTGAAAGTTTTATAGATTTATAATATTGCATTGTTCATATCACTTCACCAAGACCTGCCCCAAGCTCCCTCTACCATTTCCCATTCCATCTCCCTCTGAAAGAAACATCACCTTTTGTTGTTGTTTTGTTACTAATAAACCCTTGGACAAAGGGAAATTTTAAAAATCAATTTGAGGTATTATGAAGGAATAGTATTTTGAAATATGCCCTACTCTTTTACAGAGAATATGAAACATATGTATTCAATATACCCATACATACACATGCCAAAATACAGATACACCTTATATAACATCAGCTTTACCTTACAATTTAAAATAGTCTATAAAATGCACTTTTTATGTTTATTTCACATAAATGTCCACCAATAGTGTACTGTGCATACAGACCTGTACTGTGCATACAGACCTGTACTGTGCATACAGAGCATCCATCCTCTACTCTTGGACATCAGAGCTAATGTTTTTCAGGTTTTTGGATTTCAAGACTTAACACTAGCAGTACCATGAATTGTCATCCTCCAAATTTACACAAGCTACACAGCCAGCTTCCCTGATTTTCTAGCATACAGATGGCATATCAAGGGACATATCATCTGCCGTGGGAAGGTTACAGCTAATACCTACCCGCCTACTGGGGCGTGGCCACACGGACTATTTACCTGGATGCAGAAGGGCATCCAGCCCCTTCCTTCCTCTCTCTACTTGTCCCTGGGCCCTGTTTTGGCTCATCTTCATCCATCGTTCAAGCAGAACATCCTGACTTTGTAAGTCTACCCCTTAATAAACACTGATCTGTTTTCTTAGTTCTGAGCTAGTGTGAGATTCCTTTTGTGTTAAGCATCTGATCATTTCCGCCTTCAATCATCTGTCATCATATGCACAAATTCCAGTGCCTGTGTGTGAGAGTGTGTAATGTTGGAACTATTCTCTTGAGAACCTAACTCAGATGTGACTTTCTTCCTTTTATTGAAAATAGTTTTCTGTTTCACATGATAAGGCCTGATTAGTATTTCCTTTCCCTCTGCTCCTCCAACTTCCTCCTTCCCTCCCTGCCCATCCACCCCCTTTGTGTCTTTCATTAGAAAACAAACAATATTCTATGAGATAAAAGTAATATACAATAAAGTAAGATAAAACAAAAACTAGTACAGAGAATAGGAAATACAGTTAAATAGAAGGAAAACAGCACACTCAAGAATCATTAAAAGCACTAAACTGGAAAACATAATGAATATGCTAAAAAACTGTAAGAGAAAATGAGTTATATACAAATGTATATTTATATGTACATATATATATTATATATATATAAACACAGAGACATAAAATAAAAGCAAAATTGAGATAAAATTAAAGCCAAAGGGGGAGAAAAAGTCCCAACAGAACATATGAGGCAAAGATCTCCAGTGGTAACAGTGCGTTCATTTTCTGCTGGGCATCTAGTGTTGGGCACACAGCCTATCCATAAGAGAAACTTGTTTCCCCAGTGAGGTTTCCTAGGAGAAAACTAAATTTTCATCTGCAAGTGGTTGTCAATTGGAGGCAGCTTCTAAGTAAGGGATGGGGCATGTGTCTGGTTCTCCTGCCAGCCCCAGGACCCCATCTGGTGCAGACACATGCAGGCCCTGTGCATGCTGCCTCCATCTCTGTGAGTTCATGTGTCTGTCAAGCCTGTCTGTTTAAGGGGCCTTGCTTTCTTGGTGTCCACCGTCCCCTGGTTCTTACATTCTTTCTGTTTCCTTTCTGCAGGGGTTTCATGAGCCCTGAGGGGAGGGATTTAACATAGACATCTCATTTAGGGCTGTGTTTCAAGGTCTCTAGTTCTCTGCATAATGCCTGACACTGGGTCTCTATATCTGTTCCCATCTGCTGCAGGAGGAAGTTTCTCTGATGGAGGCTGAGCAAGTCATTGATTTATAGCAGAATGAGTATAGCAGAATGTCATCAGGAGTCATTTTATTGCTACTTTTTTTATGAACAGTAGCATTTGATTTTAGCCATAAGTCCCCGGGCTACCTAGTCTCAGATTCTTGGTCATCCAAGCAGTGCCTAGCATAGGTCCCATCTCATGGAGTAGGCCTTAAATCAGATCAGATATTGGTTGACTACTCTCACAAGCCTGTGTCACCTTGCACCAGAATATTTGGCAGGCAGGACACCATGGAAGACCGAAGGGTTTATAGCTGGATTGGTTTACATTTCTCTTTTGGTAGCATCCAGAGTACCTTCCTGTACTGAAAAGGTTAGCAAATAGGTGTGAAGGCTTTTTGTTAGCCCCAGCTTGTCTTCCATGTTCAATGAGTTGCGTAGGTGGTGTCTTCAGCAAGGGGGTCTTGCCATTTTGTCAGTTTGTGGAGAGCAACCTAGAGACTTGGCAACAGTGTGGGTTGCTGGGGAATTTCCATGGGACCCCTTTGACCAACAATTCAGTTAAACATAACCCAATCCTAGCACTGGAAGCTTCATTTAGAGGCAAGAGATATCCACTTTGGCTCTGACTTCCCATTATTTGGTGATTTTATTTAGATTGCCTTCATATTTCTACATGTTTAGGAAGCTTCTACCACGTTAGGTTTCCATACTACTGCTCAAATGTCTTTTAATTTTATCTGTGTATCCCCATATTCCATCCCTGAACTCCTCTCTCTCCCCAACTCCACTTAAGACTGCATCCAGAGCTTCACCTGTGCATGCAGACCTTCACCTGCTGGTGTGGGACAATTGTCTGTATTCTGTTAATTATATTTTAAATAAATGCTGATTGGTCAGTAGCCAGGCAGGAAGTATAGGCAGAACAACCAGACTGGAAGTAGAGGTGGGTCAAGGACAACAGGAGAATTCTGGAAAGAAGAAAGCACATTCTGCAGTCCTGGCCCAGCCACAGAAGAAGCAAGATGTGACTGCCTCACCGAATAAGGTGGCAAGCCACATGACTAACACAGATAAGGATAATGGGCTAATATAAGTTATGAGTTAATAAGATACCTGAGCTAATGGGCCAATCAGTTTATAACTAATATAGACCTCTGTATTATTTCTTTGGGACTTAGCAATTGCAGGAACCAGGTGGGACAGAAAACCTTGGACAACAACCTGCACATCCAGAGCTGCACCTGTGCATGCAGACCTTCACCTGCACATTCAGATCTGCACCTGTGCTTCCAGAGCTGCACCTGTGCATCCAAAGTTGTGACTCTGCATCCAGAGTTGCACCTGTGCATTCAGAGCTGTTCCCATGCTTCCAGAGTTGCACCTGTGCATCCAGAGCTGCACCTGTGCTTTCAGAGCTTCACCTGTTCATTCAGAGTTGCACCTGTGCTTTCAGAGCTTCACCTGTGCATCCAGAGTTGCACCTGTGCACCCAGAGCTGCACCTGTGCATCCAGAGTTGCACCTGTACACCCAGAGCTGAATATCTCTGGCCTTTAGAGCTTGGTACCATATGCTTCTGATGTTCAGGACTCGGGGGCTAAGCCTCTGGGTCTGTTTGTCTGTTTAGATCATGTGTCCTTGGCAATGTAAGACCTGGAACCAATGGGAACCACTGACACTGAGACACTGAGAAAGTCCTCCTTTATTTGTTTGCAAATTCCATCTGGGCAGAGTCAAAGAAACCAGCCATGGACTTTCGCCAGGAGTACAATTCAATTTTCTATCAGCAAAACACTATCTAGAAGTTGTAAACTTTTCTCTGGTCATTTCAGATGGATCAGTTCTAAGTGAGATCATGCAAGAGATAGGGAATTTGCATGTTTCTTTTACTTTCTCTTACTGAAAGCCCTGGGTGAGAAGTAATCTCTAATATAGATCAGTGCTGCTTGATTCAAGCTGGCATCAGGACCTGTTTCAATCTCATTTAATTACAGCATGAGCTGTCAGGTGCAAATGAAGGTAACATTACTTCTAGTCACAGTAGAATAGCGACAGCTGATCCTACCTATTTTATTCTGTAGCCAGCTTGACCTAATAGCCATTGCTAGGGCATTTCTTCCAAAACTTCAAATGCACATTAATTCAGTCTTACACGTAGCATTCACCACAGCAGCCTGAATATTAGGCATAAAACAGGCATCAGTATATTTTGAAAACTTGAAATCAAAACAAGTATATTCTCTAGCCACAATGGAATTAAACTAGAAATTAATAACAGATGTTTTGAAAATCTCCAAATAACTAAAAATTAAGTGATAAACACTAAATAATCTATCTGTCAAACAATGAAATCACAAGAAAAATTAAGAATATGTTAAACTGAATGAAGATAAAAATACAGTTTTATCAAAATATATACACTGCTGTACCAATCAATGTATTTCAGTGATAAAATAGTTGCCCAGTATATATGGGGTCCCAGATTCAGTCCCATATATATTCAGTCCCACACATACACACACATGCACACATACACATGTACACATACACATGCACACACACATACATGTGCGCACACACACACTTACTTGTCTCTATAGGAAACATTATAACTTTAAATTCTTACATTCACTTAAAAAATAATAAAGGTATAAAACTCAATTTTCTAAGTTAAGATCATTTAAAAAAAAAACAATAAGCAAGTTTCCTTCCCTATGATAAATAAAATTAAGGAAAATGAGGTATATATATTTACAAATATAATTATTCCAAATTAAAAGGAATTTTTCAGTGTACAACAGCATAGATAAACCCTGAAGATATGGTGTTAAGTGGGATGATCCAGCCACAGAAGATAAATCTTGCATGGTTGCATTTATAGGAAGTGTCTAAAAGACCCAAATTCTTTGCATCAAAGCAATGAATGGCAGTTGCCCAGGGATGTTGGAAAGGCAAAAAGGAGTTACTTATCAAGGGGATTGAAGTGTCACTGGGCAAGGTGAACATGGTTTAGAGACTGACTATATAACATGTGACTTACTTATAGTCAACAACATTCAACATGAACTTAGTGTCTATTCAGAAAGTAGATCTCACATTAAAAATGAACTTTCGATTTAAAGTAAAATTTGAAAACTAACTTGAAATGAATCAGAGACTTTCATGGTAAGGCTACAACTTAAAAACCTTTACAGAAGGAAAAGCAGTAAAGAGGAATTGTGACTGCATGAGACAGTGGTTTCTTAACTAAGATTCAAAGATGGGAGTCACAAAGTGAAAATCAGAATTAACTCAACTTTGTGTAGGAGGAGACACTTGTTTGCCCTGGCCACCAAGAACCGAAATAATCACACAGAAACTGTCTTAATTAAAACACTGCTTGGCCTATTAGCTCTAGCTTCTTATTGGCTAACTCTTACATATGAATTTAACCCATCCCTATTAATCTGTATATCACAATGAGGTCATGGCATACCAGCAAAGTTTCACCATGTCTGTCTCCAGAAGTGGTGGCTCCATGGCATATCTCTCTACCTTTCTTTCTCCCAGCATTCAGTCCACTCCTCTCTGTCTACCTACTTCTGCCCTATCAACAGGCCAAGGCAGTTTCTTTATTCATTAATGGTAATCACAGCACACAGAGGGGACTCCCACATCACCTCCCCTTTTCTGTTTAAATAAAAAGGAAGGTTTTAACTTTAACATAGTAAAATTACATATAACAAAACAGTTTTCAAGCAAGAATTACAGTTACTATATTTATATCTATTTTATCTTTTATCATAACTAAGGAAAACTATAAGTTCTTCAACTCCATCAAAGACTCCAGAAGGATATAACATTACCTAAGCAAACAGGAAGTGAGTTGCAAGCAACTTCCAAAATTCTAGAATCACCAGAGACGTCTCACTGCCTGGACAGTCACCCAAAGTTCTTCTGTACCATTGAGGCATCCAATCTTCAGCCCACAGGCCCACAGTATCCAGAAGACTTTTTCACAAAGCAGGAAATTTTAAAGACAGTTCCACCTATATTGGCAGTTTGCCAGTCACTTTCTTTTATATCCTACAGAATGTCTAGCATTCTTTCATGAAGCAGGAACCCCGAAGGACAGTCTCACCTTTAGGCAAGTTCAACAGTCATTTTTCTGTGGGTCCTGCATGTCCAGATTATGCAGCCAGACAAGAGTAGTTTTTTGCCCAAATGGCTAACAAACTCCCTAAGGAGCCTCTTCAATGCCCATCTTCCTCTTAAAGTAGATTGGTGTTGCCAGGACATGAAAAGTCCTAAGTACTTAAAACATTTTAAATGCCATATTCGGAATGTCTCTGAAAGATTTGAAGAATACCTATCTAACTGAAATATATCTCTATACATCTAGAAAAATCTAACTAAAATGACTACAAGCTTGACTATTATAGATGATTATCTATTAACCTATATTTTTAATTATACATTACATTTTTAAATGAGCTACACAAACACAATACCTTAATCAAGAGCACAATTATACATCTAACAAAATTGACCTAAAACTTGTATCAATAAGCCAAGATTTATACCAATGCAAAGTATCCATCTCTCAGATCCATACCAATGTGAAATATCCATCTTTATAGCATATACCCCTTTAAATGTAAAGAAACATTTACAAAAAATATTTGGGAATATGGGCACAATTCTGTCCAAACTTCTTCCTGATGTTTATTGGGTGAAATATATTTTTCGTGGGGGTGTTTACAGCAACCTTTCATGGGGTCTTGTTCCATCAAACCATATTGGTCTGGAAGCAATCCTCAGGTTCTCATCTTCTGTGGAAACAAGAAAAGAACCTCTTTTCCAAAGCAACATATCCTTAGACCCAAATTGATACCTTTATAATATACATGCTGGTTTAGCTTAGCAGCCCATACAATGAAATGTCTCTCTGTACTTAGTTCCTTCACAGTCAAAAAATTCAAAGAAGACACAATAATATACATAATCCAGATTCTCTGTGAATTTTCCATCTTTACATGGCTTATTTTTATTTACTCCTTTTAATCTATGACCATCTGTATTTTGTCTCTTTAAAGACTTTTTAAAAATGATTTACTTCTTTTTCAACTCTCTATACTCTTTTCCTTCTCTCTCCCAAACCTATCAACATTTATCCAACACTGTGACCCACTTAGAGTTCTCTTTCTATCTCTCATTAGAAAAGAACAGGCTTGTAAAAGACAGCAACAAAACATGACAAAATAAGATAAAATAAGATGAAGCTGATTCAATTTCTGTGGGTTCATATGAGTCTTTATCAGTTGATTCAGAGGGTCTTGTTCTCCTGGTGTCTTCCATCTCCTCTGGCTTTTACACTCTTTCTGCCTTCTCTTCCTTGAGGTTCCCTTGTCTCTGGGGGGGAGAATGGATCCAGATGGGGGAGGAAGAACTGGAATGAGTAGAGAGAGGGAAACTATATTTATGATATATTATATGAGAAAATGATTTTTCATAAAAGGAGGGAACAAAGCATTTAAAAAAAACATGAAAGTAGGAAGGGACTTGTTGGGGCAAAGAAGGGTTTCAGTAGGAATGGAGGGGGTTGGAAAAGGGAAAGGGAGCTGGAAATCACCAAGACATATTATATACATATATGAAATTGTGAAAAAAACATAGAATAATTGCTTTGAGAATCATTTGGCAGTTTATCAAAATTCAGACTCTTGACCATATGACCCTTCATTTCCAGCCCTAGATATTCATTTATAAAAAATGAAAAGATACCTCTACAAAAAGACTTCTGCTCCCAGAAAGTGTTAGTTAGAGAAAGGTGACACCAGCCCAAATGCTGAAGATCATGCATAAACAAACCATGCATGTCAAAAAAAAATGTGCTTACTGAACCTGAACCAGGCATCTTCTGTAACCAGACAAGGACTCAAGTGGAGGGATTGGGTTACCAATCCAGTCACAAACCTTTAACCTGTTTATCCTGCCTGCAAATATCCTGCCTGCAGATATCCTGCATGTTCTGGGACTGGAGCCTAGCAAAATTGTCATTAAAGAGACCAGACAGACTTCATCCAGAAACTGATGGGAGCAGATGCAAGAGTCTCACAGCCAAACATTAGGTGGAGCTTGGGGAATCCTATGGAGGAGGGTGAGAAAGAATCAGAGGAGCCAGAGGGGTCAGGAACACCATGAAAACAAGACCCACAGAATCAATTGATCCAGACTCGAGGACACTCGCAGAGATCAGGGAGCCTGTAGGGGTCTAACTTAGGTCTTCTTCATATATGTTATGACTGAGTAGCTTAATGTTCCTGTGGGACACTTAATAGGTGGAGTAGGAGCTACCTCTGACCCTTTTGCCTGCTTGTGTGGGGGCCCATATTTCATAAGAGATATTTGCAACCAGGTTCTCTGGCCATGCTTAGCTTCCAATGGCAGCTGCTATCCTGCCAGACAGCCTGTAGCCACCTAACAAAAGACTCAGGATGGACTGCTCATTCTCTTTGTTATTATGTAGATCGCCTGGGAAGAGGTGTGGATTCCAAGCTGATGACTAAGTTGCAGATATGAGGTACTCCTGCATCCCCCAGAAAGAGAATATTAATGAGTTTCCACCTTGGTTTACCCGGGTGGGAGGGGGGAATATAAGGTATTTAAAGAATAAAGAATAAACACAGGTAGATCTTCAGGAATGAATGAAGCCTGAGATGCCCTTCCAATATTGCTGTGTGAACTGTGTCTCATTATTTTCCATGCCTCTGTGCCGGTCCAGTTAGGGAAAAGTAGTTTTATGTTGGGGCTTCAGACCCTGACACTTGTGGAATCCTTTTCCTCCTACTGAGTTGCCTCACTCTGCCTTGATGTGATGGTGTGTGCCTGGTCTTAATGTAGCTTGTTAAACTGTGTTTAGTTAATGTCCCTGGAAGGCCTGCTTTTTTCTGAGGGGAGGTAGATCTGAGGGAAAGGGAACTTGGGGGGAGAGACTGGAGGAGGTGAGCGGGGAGAAACTCAGTTGGGATGTAATATATGAAAGAATAAAAATAAGTAAAAAATAGTCAGACAGTGGTGGCACACGCCTTTAATCCCAGCACTTGGAAGCCAAAGAAAGGAGGATCTCTGTGAGTTCGAGGCCAGCCTGGTATACAGAGCAAGTTCCAGGACAATCAGGGCTACACAGAGAAACCCTGTCAAAGAAAATAAACATAAAAGATACTGTTAATATTTCTTATTTAGTCTATTACTGGAAACTCAGGCTTTCATCAATAAAGAAAACAAATAAACAGACTTAATTAAAACACATGTGCTAAGTACACAAAGCCTGAACAGAAGAGTACAAATCACATGCAATAGCTAATCTTATCAGCCTGATGGGGTTTGAATCGCCATAGAAACACACCTGAGGGTGTGCCTGTGGGCGTGCTCCCAGAAAGGATTAACTGAGGAGGGACGACCTACCCTGATTGTGGGGAGCACCAAGCCACAGGCTGGGATTCTGGGCTGAAGAAGACGAAGAAAAGAAGCTAAGTATCACCACCGTCTCTCTCTGCCTCCCCGTGCAGTGAGAGCAGCCAGCTGCCTCGTGCTCCTCTAGTCAGGAGGTGGTGCACTGTGCCCTCAAATGATGAGCCAAAGCCAACCTTCCTTCATGAGTTGCCTCAGCCAGGTATTTTGCCGCAGCAATGAGAAAGTGACTAGTATGCTGCATTATTCAATCATTTATAATCCCTGACTTGTGAAAGCTAATCCTCGGTGACAAAGAGCAGTGCTCGCTGGAGCTGGGGGTGAGGAATACAGCACAGAGCACCTTGTAAGCCTCTCGGATGGTGTTCAACTGATCTGCATCCTTCTTATGCTGGTAGCTGCAAGAGTGTCTATGTTTACTAAACAATAAGCTGTACATTTAAACTGACTGCATTTCATTACAAACATATTAGTTGACTTTATTCCCAAAAAAACACATAAATGAATTATCAACTACCAGGACAATGATCTTTTTCCCCCTTCAATTTTTCATTTATCTGTTTTGTTTTTAGATACAAGCTCTCATAGTCTAGCCCAGGATAGCATCCAACTTGCCACAATCCTCCTGCTTCAGACTCTTAGTGTGGAAATAACAGGCCTGCATCACCATAACCATCCTGACCTTCAAATTAATTCCCATTTCTTGTGTGGTAGTTGTCCTCCCTGCAGACAGTGTGTTACCCCCAATAAAGTCTCAGCAACATGACTGCTTAGCCAGGAGCTGACTAAGGAAAACACCAACAGACATGCTAAATGCATGGGGAAGACCATAAGGCCACAGCGCCGCACAACAGACATGCTAAATACATGGGGAAGACCATAAGGCCACAGCGCCGCACAACAGACATGCTAAATGCATGGGGAAGACCATAAGACCACAGCGCCGCACAACAGACATGCTAAATGCATGGGGAAGACCAGAAGGCCACAATGCCGCACAACAGACATGCTAAATGCATGGGGAAGACCAGAAGGCCACAGCCCCGCACAACAGACATGCTAAATGCATGGGGAAGACCATAAGACCACAGCGCCGCACAACAGACATGCTAAATGCATGGGGAAGACCAGAAGGCCACAATGCCGCACAACAGACATGCTAAATGCATGGGGAAGACCAGAAGGCCACAGCACCGCACAACAAACTACACACAACTAAGGAACACAGAAACTGAGAGGGATGGTGTCCTCCAGGGAATAGTACACCAATGGGTTACCCAATACCAGATTTTCAGCCATGAAAACACACATGCAAGTAACATTCTACAAACCAAGGAGGGGTTATTTGGGAGGACTTGAAGGGAAGAAAGGGAAGGTAGAAATGTTGTAATTACATTATAATCTCAAAGATAAAAGAAAAAATTTTCAAAGACAATGCATTGGTAAACCTGTATTCTGAGCCTGCAGTCTGCAGTGAGGAACACGTAACTGCCACAAACAATGCTCGAGAGACATCCTTGCGTCGGTCCTTCAAACGGGCCTCAGGTGCTTGTGGTTGTCAAGTTTGGGAGGGTGGGAAGTCCTCCCCTTCAATCACGTGGGACCAAGATGGTATTCTGGTTTGAAGGCCTGAGTAATTTCCTTGCCAACATAACCGGCATCTTTCCCCAATGTCTGCAACCGGGGAGGTCTGCTTCTTGGCATCTCTTGAGGAGGTACCCGTCACTGAATTCATTAGAATTGTATAGGAAAAGCTAGGAAATTGAATACTGCATCCCCAGAGCTATTACGTTGCAATGCTGCCACATAAGCCTAGCACTTGTCAGCATTCATTAAACTGCTTAAACCCAGGCTTGCTCCTAAACGGCAGGTAGTTGTTCATAGTGCCAACACAGGTCTAGCAATTATAAAACCAATTACTAAGATCAAAAAGGAAATATAGAATAAATATTCTGCCTGCAGTTTTTTTTCACTAACTTCTTATCAAGAGGTAAATGGCTTAGCTGGCATCTACTAAGAGGTTATACAGTACTGGAAAGGCTTTGTCTCTGAACATTTTAGACTTAAATTTATCAGAGATGTTGAGAAACAGGGCAGCCAAGAAGGAGTATGTGTACCAAGGAAAGAGGCTTTATTACTAAAGAACTCCATAGAATTTAGCTGTGCCCATGATGCTCAACAAAGAGCACAATTCCAACCAGACTATTGCAGAACAAAGAGAGGGAGTTTAAGCCTATATGCCAAGTGGAGTGGGGGAAGCGGGAGGAACCAGTTTCAACTTTATTTAAAAGTCATGACCTTTGGAGTCAGAAGGAATGCTGAAGACTGGTGCGGGACAATTCTGTATTCTGTCAATTATGCTTAAAATAAACGCTGATTGGCCAGTAGCCAGGCAGGAAGTATAGGTAAAACAACCAGACAGGAAGTAGAAGTGGGGCAATAAGAACAGGGGTATTCTGGGAAGAAGGAAGCTCTTTCCCCAGTCCTGTCCAGACACTGAAGAAGGAAGATGTGACCTGCCCTGCCGAAAAAGGTACCAAGCCATGTGGCTAACATAGATAAGAATAATGGGTTAATATAAGTTATAAGAGCTAATACAAAGCCTGAGCTAATGGGCCAATCAGTTTATAACTTACGGAGACCTCTGTGTTTTCTTTGGGATTTACTGGCTGTGGGAACTGGGCAGGACAGAAACCCCAACAAGCAGGCCCTCATGTTACAGGGGTCATCTAGCTCTTTGATTCCCTATGCTGAAGAAATGAGCCGGTGATGTCTGTGTGTCCCGAGACCCTGTGGCCCTCCCTACTCTGTCTGATGGAAGCTAAGTCCATGCGTGCTGAATAACCACGGTGACCAGCAGGAGACAAGAGTGTATTGAGTATTCTTACCTGGCAGTGTCCTCTCCCTGGACACCCTCATGAGCAGAACCCCTTCCCCTTGTCTTCCTGGGACTTCATGATTCCCCGCATCCTGGTGAAGAAGCACCACAGAGAAAGTCCTGGCCATCTACGAGGGACCTTCTGCACTATTTCTGTGCTCCTCTGTGGTTTGAAGTGTGAGTGTAGAAGAACCAAAGGTTAGGAATGAAAGAAAACTTTTGAAAGGGAGATTTTATTTCAAACCATCACTCCATCTTCTGTGTTCTAGTTAAATGGCAACAACTGCTCGCTTTTCACTCAATTTAAGATGGGCTCTTCCCCCATAAGTAGATAGGAGACTTAGAATCTCAGAGGCCTGGATGGAAAGACACAAGCTGGCATGCATAAGGTGGATTTTTTGTGATTCCTTACCTACATTCTCTCTGTCAGCCTTATGAATTATGAATTATTAGGTCAGAATTATGAATTTTATATGTGTAAGCTCACCATCAGGTGCTTCACTGTTTGTCATTTCATTTCCTCTTTTGCAACAGCACCGTGGTGTTCCTTCTTTGCTGAGAAAAGCCAGCCAGAATTCGCTCTTCCAAGGGCCATCATTATGCCAAGCCTAGAAAGCTGAACCACTTGTTTTTAAACCACTTACAGTCTTCTAGGGGGGCAGCAATTAAGCAAGAACTCATAACACTGAGGCAGGAGAATAAGGCAGAACGAGATCTAGAAGGCTTACACAAAGGCTTACAAAATCAGTTAAGGCATCTAGGTGGACTTAAGCAGGCTGGTACTGTGCACACAGAACAGAGGCATTCCAGAGCAGCTTAGAGTGACTCCTGGATCACTATACTATGAAGGTGTTGCACCCCTGACTAGAGACTTAAAATGCTAACGACACAAGTGATTCGTAAAGTTGTACACTGTATGTAACAGAGCATGCTCAGAATGGCAAATGCTATGCAAATGAACCAAAAAGTCCATGTTATGCAAATGACCTAAAGATCCTGTGTTATGTCACGTTAAAACCCCAACTCTGTACAGGGGGTTATTGAGCTTATAAGCATTCCCTCTTTGCTCAGCCCAGTTCCCCATCCCTGAAAATATACCATCTCTAATAAATTGTCTCAGCGCTATTCTTTGTCCGGGAACAGAAGAACCTGGAACCCTTCCACAAGCACCTTCTGAAACCTGGTATCAGGCTACATCAACACCATGTGACAAATGACCCCACAACAATAGTCCTATTTTCTACGCATAGTGTTATTCTGTGTTCACACCACCCTCCATCTTATGGAGGAAATCACACCATTCTCTCGACCTGCAGATCCCAGAGAGACATCTAACAAAGTGGATAGAAGGAAAACAGTTGACCAGACTTCCAGGGGAAGGGAGGAGAGCATTCTCCACAGAGAACACAGCCTGAGAAGTCTGCCCATGTTAGTTGGTGGAAGAGCTTGTTTGCAGAGCTTCATAGCAAAGAGAGTGGAAACACCCTGTCCAAGGTTCTACTGCTCTTTAACAGGGAAGGAAGGGGTAAAGGCCAATTCTCCTTCCATAACATGACTCTCCCTGGTGGGAAGTGGCCAGGCTTTCCCAAACACACTGAACTTCCTTTCTGAATGGAATGCTTCCTGATCTTCCAAATGGATGCTCGCAGCAAATCATCCCTGTTATTCTTGATTTTGAACAGCATCTCTTTGGACAAACCATTTCTACACAATAGCAAATTGCAGTAGTTATGATGATCATAATAGCATCACAAGAATAATCAAACACTATTGAAACAAAAATGATCCCATTTAAGCTAGGCTTCAGCTACCGTGCTGTGCATTTGAGTTTATGCACATTGTGATTGATGGTGAAATTTGTGCCCCTTTATGGCTCCTCAGCTGTTATGATGGACTGGCCTCTACAATCTCACTTTGTTTGGCAATTTATCTACCCTGTTCTTATCCTCCATTTGGAAGGGAGGAAACAGCATTCTTGCTGCAACCCAAGCATAAGCAAACTGAGCTAAGTCATGATGTGCTAATTGATAATTCTATTGGATCTGTCCTTTACTGACAAGAACAGATTGGACTTTTGCAAACCACCTTCATGCAGCAATCAGTTCAGCCCCTTTATCAACTTCCTGGATTTGACTGCATGCTACCTTCTCTTTCATCCATGTCAGTTGCTCTCAACCTGGTTACTTTGGTAGCTTTCAGATTCTTGAAGGAAAACAGTGCATTTCCTTTGCTACATAAAAGCTTTTTAGTTCTATGAGTTTTATTTGTTGAATTGAATCCTGACTGAGAAGCCAATGATAATGGCACTGGGATTTGATTCTACTGCATGTACTGGCTTTTTGGGATCCTAGTCTGTTTGGATGCATACCTTCCTAGGCCTGGATGGAGGGGGGAAGGTCTTGGACTTCCCACAGGAAAGGGTACCCTGCCCTCTCTTAGGACTGGAGGGGGGAGGGAGAATGGGAGGGAAATGGGAGGAGGGGAGGAGGTAGAAATTTTGAATGGTATTATTTATAAAGCAATAAAAAAAGGAAAAAAAAGAAAGTCCTTTCCAACACCTATCTATTGTAGCTACTGCATCTGTTTTCTTTGAGCAGTTTCAGCATTTCTGGTCTCACAATTAGGTCATTGGTCCACTTGGAGTCCATTTGTACAGGTGCTATATATGTGTCTCATTTCATTCTTCTATATGTGGCTAACCAGTTTTCCCAGCAACATTTGTTGATGATTCTGTTTTCCTAGTGTTTGTTTTTGGCATCTTTGTGAAATATCAGATGGCCATAATTATGTGCACTTGTGTTTGCATTTTCTATTTTGTTCCAGTAACCTACATGTCTATTTGGGTGCCGGTACCATACTGGTTTTATAGCTCTGTAATATATATCTTAAAATATGATAGAGTAATTCCTCCAACACTGTTCTTTTTGTTCAGGATTTCTTTGACTATTATAGTTCCATATGAATTTTAGGATATTTTTCTCTATGTGAAGGACATCACGGGAATTTTGGTTGGGGTAGCCTGGAATCTGTAAATTGTTTTGGGTAGTGTAGTGGTTTGAATGAGGATGGTCCCTATAGGTTCATATATTTAAATGTTTAGTTTCAAGTTAGAATAGTTTTGGAAGGATTAGGAGGTATAGTCTTGTTGGAGAAGGGGTGATCTTGTTGGAGGAGGCATGTCACTGGGAGTGCCTAGAGTGCCTCTCTCTCTCTCTCTCTCTCTCTCTGTCTCTCTCTCTCCCCCCTGCCTGCAGATCAGAATATAAAGCTCTCAGATGCTACTCCAGTGCCGTGGATGTCTGCTTCACAACACAGTGATCGTGGAGTACCTCTCTATAATTGTAAGCAAGTCCTCAACTGAGTGTTTTCTTTTATAAGAGTTGCTGTGGTCATGGTGCCTCTTCACCTAAATAGAACAGTGACTAAGGCAGGTCAGATGGTCATTTGGGTCTAGAGTATCAAGAAAATCACCACACAATCTAAACTATTTCAGAAAGGCAAAATGTTTTACTTCTTCATAAAAGTATGTTACCATGCTCAAGCTAACAAGCAAGCACACACAGCAGGGCTTCTGTTGAGTTTTGGTTCCAGTTCAAAGGGTTCCTTTGCCTCACTCTAAGTGATCAGAGTTTGGCCTCATGTTTTTGCATGATTAGATAATACAGGACGGTGTAGTTTCAAAATTTGAGCATATATTTTGATTACAAGAAGCACTGACCCTGAAGGAATTTTAATTTCTTCCAAGTAGCATCTTTACAATTATTAATGCAATATCTCATTCAACCCTTTGATATGAAAGATAGTGTTTTCATTCCCCATGGAAACAATCTTGCTGGAAGGAGGGTGCCACAAGACTTTGCAAATGGCATCATATGTGCATATCAAGGTGCAATGAGAACTTTCTCAGCTCAACTCTCAGTAGCACTAATTGTGCAGCACTCGTTTGAAAGCTACTTGTTTTTCCATGATTGATTTTTGTCCTTGGCAGCTCTGGTCCCTCTGTGTAATGCCAGCCACTGGTCACATCTCACCGGCACTGAACAAGGGTGCAGCATGAGAATCTCTTGGAATTAGGGCATGCAAACCAAACTTAAGGAATGACCTTATGTCCAGGCTTGTGCCCAAAGCCACAAGGTTGTAAGGCTAAGAGAAAAGAGTTTCCTATGCTAAGAATGAGTTTAACAGAATAAGCCCCATAGAGGACAGCAGCGGACAGGGTAACTGACACCCAGAGCCTTTCGCGCAAGTCAAGCTCGAGGTTTGATTGGTGTCTGACACTTCCTCCCGTGACAGAGAGTCTGGATGCAGAAGGAAAGGCAAATTGGACTGGACAGAGAAGCTTCAAACTAGAGCCTAGTCCCTCAAAGGTGAGGAGTCCAGAAGATGCCAAGGCCAGGCCCAACATCCCAGCCACCTGGGACAACTGGAGAAACTTCAGTCTCTTGCTTTGCTTTGGAACATTTGGAGGACAGCTGTTTTCTAGCTTTCCCTGGCTGGCCTAGGGGGGCAGCTTTGGGAGGCGCTTTTCTGTCCTTACGCAGTGTTAGTTGATTAGCCCATCGAATATTAGTATGGTCTGTTAAGATCTACTGAGAAAGACGATGAAATCTGGATAATTAATACCAGGGAACACAGCAAGCAATCAAGATAGACACATTGTGTAAAAAAGAAACTGTGACACAGAGCAGAAAGAGAAACTGACCGATAGGAATAGATGCAGAGATGAATAGGATGGTGAACTTAATAGGAAAAGCTTTAAAAACAGCTACTGTTAGAGAGAAAATATGGAAAATTCCTCACTTAGCTGTATAAAATGGAAAGAAGGAAAGAAGAAAAAAGAGCAGGATAGAGGGAGAGAGGGTGGAGAGAAAGAGAGAAGGAAGGAGGAAGAGAGGGAGGAAAGAAGAAAAAGAAAAAGAATTGATGGTCAGAGAAAAGTCAACGACAAGAGAGTAGATTCAAACCCAATTAAAGGCAAGTGGAATAAATACTCTAATTAAATGGTGGAAGTTGTCTGGCTGGGTAGAAATTAAATTGAAAATAGTCACATGGTACATGGCAAATATCTAATTTGATGAAGGTAACTGGTAAGAAAAGTTAGGTACTGGGAGACGGATCGTAACTTTTGTCTGGAGCCAAATAATGTTGGGTCATGTTGTCAAATCCTGTATTTATTATGAGGACTTTTACACCTTCTGTGTGCAAATAAATAGCCCGGCCTATGAGATTGGATGCGTGGTCGGAAGACAGGGAGAAAGCAGATTTACTCTGCAGAATGTTTCATGCTATCAAAGCAAATCTCTCTCCTGCCATGTGATACTTGCTTCCCTTACACTGAATAAAACAGCTTAGACCAGGTATTTTGGCTAGCCAGGCTCCTGGTGTGTAAATAAGCCAGGAAGTGTACTAGAAGTTGTACTACATTCTACGACTCTTTCCTTTAAAAATGAAAATATTCTTTAAAAGTAAAGAAAGAAATAAGCATGGTCATCAGCTGTCATTAAATCAACAGAGAAATTAAAGCCATCCTTACTCAAACTATGGTTCTTGGAAGATAGCAAGCACCCTTTTTATTATTATCATCACTGTTGTTGTTATTTCATTTTTAGTGGCCGCTGTGTATGAAGGTTCCAAGAGTTAAAAGCACAGTGAGATATAGAAAAGATATTGCTTTTGCCTGGGTTTCATGAAGCCGATATCAATCTTTTATTTCATAAACCTCAGGCTGCTTATTGCTTTAAATGAAGGCTTCGGTGCATTAGCCATGGCAAGGACAGAAATACACAAGAGAATTCACAGTGACAGTAAGCAGTGGGGCTAGGAAAGAACTGGGGTCCCTCCCATGTCCAGGGGATCTAACACAAAAGAACTGGGGTCCCTCCCATGTCCAGGGGATCTAACACAAAAGAACTGGGGTCCCTCCCATGTCCAGGGGACCTAACACAAAAGAAGTCACAAAGCCACCAGACTTGGAGAGGCAGCCGAGCTCAGTTGACTTGAGGAATGACTCCAATAACAGTTTTTGCTGTTGTCTTCAACCAGAGGAAGAAAGGATGGATGATTTGGCTGAGTAGGATGAGATCTGGTAGCAGTGGGGTTCAGTGTGCCCAGACTTCAAATCTGACATGGAGCATTTTGCAAATGAATCCCTAAAGTTAACTCTGGCTTAGAATTGTAAGGTCTAAGTACACATCTATCAAGAGCAAGTACCAATATTTGAAAATGTTCTTCAAAGCCTTAAAGTTCTTGTCAAATAGATCTTTCACTTCCTTTGATAGATTACATTGATAGATTTTCATATGTTGAACCAGCCCTGCATCTCTGGGATGAAGCCTACTTGATCATAATGGGTGATTTTTTGGATTCTTGGATTCGGTTTGCCAGTATTTTATTGAGATTTTTTTGCATCGATGCTCATGAGTGAGATTGGTCTATAATTTTCTTTCTTGGTTGAGTCTTTGTGTGGTTTTGGTATCAGGGTAACTATAGCTTCATAAAAAGAGTTTGGCAATGACTCTTCTGTTTCTATTATGTAAAACACATTAAGAAATATAGGTATTAGCTCTTCTTAGAAGTTCTGGTAGAATTCTGCATTAAAACCATCTGGTTCTGGGCTTTTTTTTTGGATGGAAATAGAAAACACTATCCTGAGTGAGATAACCCAGACCCAAAAATAT
>PVIU01008784.1:58177-80832 GCA_004026605.1 Ondatra zibethicus
GGGGGAAGAGGAGAGGGGGAGAGAGAAAGGAGAAGGGGAAGGTTGGGGAGAGCTTGGGGGAGTGGGATTGGTGTGAGAGAATTGTCTGTATTCTGTCAATCATGTTTTAAATAAACGCTGATTGGCCAGGCAGGAAGTATAGGTGGGACAACCAGACAGGAAGTAAAGGTGGGGCCAGAAGAACAGGAGTATTCTGGGAAGAAGGAAGTTTTTTCCCCACTCCTACCTAGACCACTGAAGAATCAGGATGTGACCTGCCCTGCTGAGAAAGGTACTGAGCCATGTGGCTAACATAGATAAGAATAATGAGCTATATAAGTTATAAGAGCTAATACGAAGCCTGAGCTAATGGGCCAATCAGTTTTTAACCTAATGTAGACTCTCTGTGTGATTTTCTCTGGGACTAAATGGCTGGGGGGACTGGGCAGGACAGAAACCCCAATGAGCAGGCCCTCATGTTACGTGGGATGGTTGAGATGGAGGAAGGGCGGATATGGGAGGAGGGAAGAAGGTATCTTAATTAAGGGAGCCATTTTGGAGTTGGCAAGAGGCTTGGCTCTAGAGGGGTTCCCAGGTATCCACGAAGATATCCCCAGCTAGGACCCTGGGCAATGGAGGAGAGGGTGCCTGAACTGGCCTTGGCCCATAGTCCGATTGATGACTGTCTTGAATATCAACATATTACCTTCATCCGGTGACAGATGGAGATAGAGACAGAGACCCACATTGGAGCACTTGACTGAGCTCCCAAGGTCCAGTTGAAGAGCAGAAGAAGGGAGAAGATGAGCAAGGAAGCCAGGATCACGAGGGGTTGGTTCATCCACTGAGACAGTGTGCCTGATCTAATGGGAGCTCACCAAAGCCAGCTCAACTGGGACTGAACGAGCATGGGATCAAACTGGACCCTCTGAATGTGGCTGACAATGGGGGCTGACTGAGAAGCCAATGATAATGGCACTGGGATTTGTCTCTACTGCATGTACTGGCTTTTGGGGATCCTAGTCTATTTGGATGCATGCCTTCCTGGGCCTGGATGGAGGGAGTAGGTCCTTAAACTTCCCACAGGGCAGGGTACCCTGCCCTCTCTTAGGACTGGAGGGGGGGGTGAATTGGAGAACAGGAGGGAAATGGGAGGAGGGGAGGAAGTGGAAATTTTGAATGGTATTATTTATAAAGCAATAAAAAAGAAAGAAAGAAAGTCTTCTTCAAAACACAATTGTCTTGGAACTAATTGTGAGAGGAGAACGGAGCACAGTTAAATAAACTGAGGTATATGTGTACTGAAAAAAGCAATCAGCTAACCAAGAAAATGATCTTGTCTGCTTGTCTTTGGTTTTTAATCTTAGGCTATTGCAAAGGGGAAATGATAACAAACACTGGCAAGTGTGTGGGAGAAAAGGAATTCCTATAGACTGTGTGGAAATCAGCCTGGAGGTCCCTCCACAAACTAAAACTCTCACATGGTCCAGCTTTGCCACTCTGGGTTGCATAACAAAGGACCCTGAGTCAGCATGCCATAGAGATGCTACACATCCATGCTTACCACAACACTGTTCACAATAACTAGCAAGATACAGAACCAGCCTAGGCATCTGTGAATAGATGAATGAACTAAGACAGTCTGGTGTATTACACAGTGGAATTTTATTCTGCTATGAAGAAGGGTGAAAGGACTAGAAAGAGGGTCCAGTGGTTAAGAGCATGCACTGCTCTTCTAGAGGACTCAGTTCAGCTTCAAGCACCAACACTGTGCAGCTTACAGTCACCTGCAACTCCAGTTGTAGGGGTTCTTACTCCTAAATCTGGACTATTTAGGCACCTACATACATGTAGAATACATGTAGGCAATCAGGAAAACACACATATATACAATTACATTTGTAAAAAGAAGAACTAAATTGTTCATTTGCAGAAAAATGCATGGGACCAGAGCCATCATGCTGAGTGAAATAAGCCACATGCAGATAACTGAGCTGGTGACACTGACCTGTAACCAATGATCCTGAAGGACAGTGCAGGGGGATCACAGGCTTAAGGCTTTCTGGGGTCACACAGGGAACTCAAGTTCAGGCTGGAAAACTCAGTGAGGCTCTGTCTCAAAACAAAAAGTAAAAGAGAGGGTTGAAGACAGAGTAGGAGAGTGCTTCTCTGTATGAGAAGACCTTACTTTCAGCTCCTAATACCGAGAGAAGAAAAAAAAGAAGATAGATACGCACCATACTCTCATTCTGAGATAAGAGAGAGAGAGAGAGAGAGAGAGAGAGAGAGAGAGAAGAAAGGGGACCACATGGGTAGAAAAAGAGGGAAAGTGTCTAAAAGGAGGAGGAAGGGAGACCAAGTGAGGACAATGGGAGGGAAAAAGACAGACAAATGTCACATATATATATGTATTTATTTATATAAAAATGCAAGTAGATGGGGACTAATTAAGGGAGAGGAAACAGTACCAGCAGGAAGGGGCGAGGAAGAGAGACAGCCTGGCAAATATGAGCAAAGTGCCATGAGACATCCCGTGTATGACAGCACTATAAAGAAACCCATTGTTTTATATGTTAGTTCAAAAGCTAAGGGCTGACAAGGTGGCTGCCAGGACTGGAGTTTGACTCATAGGACCCACATGTTCAAAGCAGAAAACTGACTCTCACAAGTTGTCCTCTGGCCTCTACACACGCACTTCATCCTATGTACATAGACACACAAAGACAAGCAAACAAATACATACATACACATACATAAATACATACATGCATAGATGTAGAAATTTTTCAATTAATTTAAAAATAAACGGATCATAAACAAGCCACTGGCGTAAATGCCGTTAGTGTCTGAGACAAGAACAAGCTTTTATGTCGCTAGACATTCGGATCATTTCTCCATGGACTATAGAAAAACGGATTAAAACCCTCAGCTTCTCAGGCTGAAGCCCACCACCCTCTTTCCTGCACTGCATGCCCAGTCAAACCACGGACAGTCCTTGTCATCCCTGCACCCCATTTGCTAGCCGTGCACTTACTCACCCTTAGTCATGTGCCTCTTCCTTCATCTCCACACATCTCCACAGTTCCAGAAAACATCCTCTTCCAAGTAGCAATGCTCCTCTCCCTCTCCTGCATTTTTCATTTCCCTGTTATTGTTGGCTTGCCTTATCTCCTCCCTTTTTAAAATTTTTATCACATTTATTTATCTGTATGTAGGTGTGTGCACATGTATGTGAGTGTGCATGCTATGGCATGACTGTGGAAAACAGAGAACAGCATAAGTGAGTCTGTCCTCTCCTTCTGCCGTGAAAGTCCCAGAGGTTGACGCTATCTCCCCTCTTAAATGATACCTTCTATTGTGGTCTGAATGAAAATGGCCCTCATAAGCGCATAGGGAGTAGCACTATTAGAGGAGGTGTGGCCTTTTTGGAGGAGGTGTGGCCTGGTTGGAGGAGGTGTGGCCTGGTTGGAGGAGGTGTGGCCTGGTTGGAGGAGGTGTGGCCTGGTTGGAGGAGGTGTGGCCTTGTTGGAGCAGGTATAGCCTTGTTGGAGTAGGAGTGGCCTTGTTGGAGGAAGTGTATCTCTGGTTTTGAGGTTCAAGTACTCAAGCCAGTGGCTCATTCTCTCTTCCTGCTACCTACAGATCCAGATGTAGAACCCTCAGCTGCCTCTCCAGCACCATGTCTGCCTGCATGTTGCCATGCTTCCCGCCATGAAGACAATGGACTAAATTGCTGAACTATAAAAGTCAGCCCAATTACATGTTATCTTTTATAAGAGTTACCATGGTCATGGTATCTCTTCAGAGAAATAGAAATCCTGCAACACCTTCTTTCAAGGTTTTCTAACAAAACATAGATGTAAAGAACGCATTTTGATCTTCCTGGCATCTCAAACTGGGCATTAAGTAACTCATTACATAATGCACAACAATGCTTATTAATTAGTTAGGTTTTTTTAAGATGTATCATTTTAGTGTATTGTGAAGGTACCAACAGAGGCTAGAAGGCATCAGGTTCCAATGGAGCCACACACTTGGGTGTTGAGAACCCAGCCCAGGTCCTCTGAAAGAGCAGCAAGTCCTCTTAACCACTGAGCATCTCTCCAGCCCCTATTCAGGCTTTCTCTATTTTTATTTCAAAACTACTTCTACATTAAAACTCATTTCCATGCTACATTCACTGTGGAGTGACAGTATCCCAAACAAATTAGTGAAAAGGCTGGGGACTTGTAACTATTTTAACGGGATTTTCTTCTAACAAATGGGTACACTGAAGACCAAGACCCAGGATCCCATTGCTCAGTTCTGAAATCTATAGCAAGAGCTTTGATCTTGGAAACAGAATTTGTCTGTGCTCTATGGGAATTTCCACAGTGGGATATTTTAAGCCGTGGATGAGAACACGCTAAACTTGAAGGAGTCTTTTTCATGTCAATGCATCAAACCCTTACTCAGTCAACTACTGTAACACATGCCTAATCATGGCACATGTTTAAGGCCCTGAAATATTTATGATACAATTCCTGAGAGATGGTGTGTTGTATATTGAGTCTACAATTGAGAGACATCTGGATACAATGACTCAAATTGATGCTCTCAAATTATCATGCCGGTTCAAACAAATTTTCCTTAAAAACAGTTTGTCCCCAGAATTCGACTCCCATTCTGAAAGATGATGTTCTCTAGGTATATCTTAGGCAATATGAATAAATCAAGACTAGCGCTCTTTCCCCAGCCATCAAAGCACACTCTGCCTTGTGGCTGTACCAGTTCTGAACATGGGAGACTATTCTCACTGTTCCTAACATTTGAAATTATCCTATTAAAGGCCAGGTCTAAGCACATATTTGCTAAATGAAATAAAAATTCTCAGTCAGATTCCCTGGGGTTCTAAACGGCTCCTCACTGCTGCTTTGATGTCTCATAGGAAGCACCGGCCACAGCAGGAAGTTTGGGAGCCCTGGGAAACCATGGGTACTTGGTGGCAGATGGGATTTAAGTGGGACAAAAGCCTTCCTTTGTCAGAGCCTGGGACTGCTTCGCTAACTTCTTTATTTTGTTTTTCTTTTCGCTTTGCCCCTTTAAACCATGTCACCTCTACAATTCTGTCTTTCCTCCCACGATCCACCCTTAAGCTTTTGTGTGGCTTTCTTTCCTCACTTTGTATAGTGTAACTAGCATGCAAGCCAATGCCCAATAAGTTTTTTTTTTAAAGGAACAGAAAATAGTTTGTGAAACTTTGCTACCATGTGTGTTAAGAGATTAAAAATAAGAGGAGAACAAGCATGACCTCTGACCTGTTGAGGTTAAAGGTCTAGTGGAGAAGGTGAAGCATCTCTGAAATCACCACAGAGCTGGTACCAGGATGCCACAAGTGCTAAGCAGCAGCTCATGGCTGTGGGCTATTGTGGAATATTACTTTAGCTATGTAAAGATGTGTTACACTTGTTTATGCTGAATTTGTTTAACGATATAAAGATAAGTTGTTTTGCCTGCCTAAGGCACCTGATTGGTCTAATAAAAAGCCAAACAGTCAATCGCTAGGCAGTAGACAGAGAGGTGGGGCTGGCAGACAGAGAGAAGACCTAGGAGAGATCTAGGCTCAGGAGAGAGAGGAGAGGAAAATGAGGGAGAAAAAAGGGGAACTCCCAAGGTCAGCCAGACAGCTGCCAGACAGAGAGACACAGAGTAGAGCACACAGAATGAAAGGTAAAACATAGATGAAGAGAAACAGGTTAAGTTAAAGAAAAAAATACCAGCCAGAAATGAGCATAAGCCAGGCTGAGCATTCATAATTAATAATAAGTCTCCAAATCATGATTTGGGACCTGGTTGGTGGCCCAAAAGAAAGCCTGCTACAGTGGTCAGAATATGATCAGGGTTCTGTGCTGGCCAGAAAGGAGGGCTTCCTTGATCAAGTGAAGTTTCAACGCTGGCTTTAAGCGTGAGTATGAGGTGACAAGAGTTAGAGAAGAGCAAACAAGACAGAACAAGTGGCCCAGGAAGATGACAGTGGAAAGGGACCCAGAAATCACCCCAGGTCAGAGACTGTGTAAGCCTAAGGCTCAGGAGCAGCCCTGAAAGAGGGCTGGAAAGATTCTAAGAGCCAGAGGTCCTGGGTACTTAGTTACAGAGAGTATCCCCTCGGCACAACAGGCAAAATACACCCATGAAATCCCAATGACATGGTTGCCTGAACAAGGCCAGCACAGTGACACCACCAGCTGGCACGCCATGGTCCTGCCCCTATGTAAAGAGCTGCAAGTGGCCAGTGGCTGCTGAGAGAGGGGCAGTCAGTGTGATCAAAGGACAGGTTCCAACTTGTTACCCAGTTCCACGTGATCAACCCTGGTCACATGAACATACAAACAATGATAAACAGACCCAATGAGTTGCATATACATGTGTGTATGTGTGTATGTGCACACATGTATAGACATGCCTCAATAATAATTAAAGGAGATATTGTGAATGTGGGAAGGAACATAAGGGGAGCTTGAGGGGGAAAGTGATGGAAGTGATATAGATACAGCATTCATAAAGGAAGTTCTAAAAAAATAAAATTCAAAATAAGTATTTTTAAAGATGGGTATGTGATGGGGGGAAATTATCAACCAATCACATCTAGTTGGGGTGTAGCTACCTGAACCCCCATGTAAAAAAACGGGGAGAACACAGGTGCTCACTCTCTCCATGTGGTGTTCGTGGGACGGATAGGACTTCGGAGCTTGTAGCGTGAGTCTCCCCTCTTTTCAGTCATTAAAAATACCCGTTCTGGCTTGGTTATTTATTGTGCTGACCTAATTTATCTACAGGTATGGAGTCAGTGAACAGATGGAGGGAAGTCTAGAGAGGAAAGCCAGCTTAAGGTCACACGGACCTCTACCTCCCTTCCAGAACATCAGTTTACGAGCCACAGAAGCATTGTAGGAGTTCAAGCAGAGAACTGGCATAACTGGATTTGGGTTTCAAAACCACTATGAAAAATTAGTGATACAGGGGGAGAAGAGTGACACCAGAAGTGCCTGGTGAGAGGAGGGAATAGCAGCCAGAAGGTTAGTGACAATGTACTTCCGCTGTATGCTCCCCTCTCACTGCTAAGCAGGCACATCTGTCTCTAAGGGAACAGGAACACCACATTTAAAATCATCTCCAAGAAGGTGCCTGGCAACCCACCTCCTGCACCAGCCTTTGGGCGGGCAGAGGTTCTATCTTTATAACAAGACAATAAAAGAAAGATCAATCCGTTCCAGTCTCAGAAAATACATTCCTCATGTTCAAACAGAGCTCATCATAATAATAGCATGAATGGAGAATTTGGGGAGGAAGGAACAAACCCACCGAAGCTGGATCACCGGGTGCAGAGAAATGTAAACCAGAATGAAATCGGTTATACTGGCGGGATCTAGATGCAGAAAGTTTAAAAGGCCTGCCTCGGAATTTACTCTCTGGTCTAGAGGTAACAGGGAGCCATAGTGTATTTCAGAGCAAGAGAGTGGAGTGATCCAAACTAGGCTTCGCAAAAGCCCAGCTGCCTGGAACACAAGGATTCAGAAGGGAAGATGCTAGTAGAAGGGATGACAGTGTGAAAGCATTTCAGTATATCAGAAGGAAAACACCAAAGCATATACAGCTAGGGCAGCTGCAGAAGAGAAGGGGAGTGTGGGGGACCCACAGAGAAAATGAATCCCACATCCTTCCAAAGGAGAGTGGATAAAGAAGGAGTTAATTCAGGGCACTGAGAAGCAGGAACAGCAACAGCATTGGGTGTATACTGGGTTCTACCAGACACTGGCTTAGCCTATGCAACCCTCAGGAGCATACTATGAAGCCAGCCTAACCCTGTCAAGTGTCGTCACAAGGATACCAATTGTGTTGTGCAAAGACTTCAAGAGGTGACACACCATGCCCAAGTACAGTCAACTGATAAGGACAGTATCTGCCACTACAGTGCTTTGAGCTAGGCCACCTGTCACATGGCCCACCCTCCTTAGCATAAAGCAAAGCTAAATCTCCAAGACCAGAAATCCAAGGGACCCCACAGTTTAAGTTAGCAGAAGACTGATAAGATGAAGAAGGGACTAACCAAGATGAAGTAAGTTGGTTGGTAAAGCATAAGGACTTGTATTCAGTTCACTAGGACCCATGCAAAAAGACTGAGTAAAGTGTCACACACTAGTAGGATGTGGGGACACGAGGATCCCTGTGATTCATGGACCAACCCATCTAGCTGAAGCAGTGGGTTCGAGGTACAACAAGAGACTCTGTCTCAGAGAATAAAGTATAAAGAGATGAGGAAGACCTCTAGTCTCCACATTCATGCATGTTCACCCAAACTATACCCAGGTACATGTGTGCTCCAACACACACACAGAGACAGACAGACAGAGAGACAGACAGAGAGAGGAGCTAGAAGGCATCCAAGAACAACAAGATCAAATATGTGGGAATCTCTCAGGTCAAGATCAAGAAGGGGCTTCTGAAGGGCGTAAGAGTGGGGACCACCCTGTTTACTGAGTACTCTCGCTGCCTCTGGAGCCTTGGCAAACAGTTGAAGTCTTCCTCAGCACCATGAAGCCACCCTAGCAGGTGACTGTAGTGCTGTTCCTTGGATTCCAGATAAAGAACCTGAGACTTGAGTTTATCTATAAATAAGGATTTGAACTCAAATCTCTGTTATCAGAGTCTGATCAGTTAACCAATAAATCCAATATGGGAATCAGCACAAATGAGAAAAAGAAGAAATCCTGTGCATGGCTGCCTGGATTAGTAAAAGGCTTAAAATCCAAATCAGCCCAGCACTCTGGAGGCAGAGGCAGGCAGATCTCTGTGAGTTTGAGGCCAGCCTGGTCTACAAGAGCTAGTTCTAGGAGAGTCTCCAAAGCTACAGAGAAACTCTAACTCAAAAAAAAAATCCAAATCAGTACATTTCAGAAGATGAAATTGAAGGTTATCACTAACTGTGGTGGTGTGAATAAGAATGGCCCCCATAGGCTCATATATTTGAATGATTAATCATGAGGGAGTGGCACTGTTTGAAAGGATTAGAAGGATTGGGAGATGTAGTCTTGTTGGAGGAAGTGTGTCACTGGTTTCAAAATCCTGTGCCAGGCATAGGCTGCTTCTCTCTCTCTCTTTCTCTCTCTCTCTCTCTCTCTCTCTCTCTCTCTCTCTCTTTTCATCTCCCTCTCTCTCTCCCCCTGTCTCCTTGCTCATCAGGATATAGCTCTCTGCTACTTCTCTTGCACCGTCCTCCCCACCATGATGAAAATGGACTAAGTCTCTGAAACTGTAAGCAAGCCCTCAATTAAATGCTTTATTTTATGAGTTGACTTGGTCATGGTGTTTCTTCACAGAAACAGAAAAGTGATTAAGACACTAATTCTTCTATTACAATGGTCTAGTCTTCCTAATGTTGTTACCCTTTAACATAGTTCTTCATGCTATGGTGACTGCAACCATAAAATTATTTTTGTTGCTACTTCATGAGTGTAATTTTGCTACTCTCGTAATGTAAATATCTGGTAGTCAGGATATCTGATATGTGATACCTGTGAAAGGGTCATTCAGCCCCCATAGAGTTTGCAACCCACAGATCGAGAACTACTGTTCTAGAACTGGTGGAAGGTGGGACCATTTCATTCTACTGAAAAAAATAAATAAATCCTAGGGTGGTATAAAAGAGTAATAGTGACAAGAGTTAGGTGATAGTGAGTGGGGTAGAAAGTGAGAAGGGGAAAAAATGAAAGTGAGAGGGGTTGGGGGAGATGAAGATGGACTCAGCATCATGAAAAAGCTTGTTGATGACAACAGTCACCTCAGAGGGGCGAGATCTGCTAAATTTGAACAAGGTAGCATCTTGCACACCATCCAGCCCCAGTGTAGGTGCTTCGCAAATAACTGCCAACTCATTCACTAGGACCAGAGAAGGGACTTTTTTTTTCAAAAGGAAAAGATGTAAAGTATATTTGTAGTGACACAAAAAGGACTATACTGGAAGGAAAGATTAAAAATGCAAATGCCAGAGTAATTTATAGAACAAGGAGGGTTGGGAAACCTCAAGAAGGCAAGGGGCTAGAGAGCTTTCCTTGAAAAAGGGAAGAAGTCTCTCCTCCTAAAGAAATAGTGAAAGCAAAGCACTCATAAGAGGACTCACAGATGGGAAAAGGAGAGAGAATAAGGAGCCTCAGGCTGGTGACAGGGTGTCAGCAGCAACCATTCCAAATTTACCAAGTGACTTCCCACGCTCCGGTCTCCCATGGCATCCAGGAGAGAATCCTTTACTAGAACAGTCTCCAGCTATGTGTCTACTCAAAGGCTAGGAGCCCTCGAGCTAAGCCACGGAGGTAAGATCTATCTCCAGGTTGGCCACTATCTTATGTTGACTTAGAAAGAGGACATCACTGAGCAAGCTTTCTCATAAGACTTTCTTTTGGGATCGCCAACTCCCTAATAATGACACAGAAACTTGGCCTTAGCTTCGGTTTGTTCCCAACTGGCTCTTATAACTTAAATTAACCTACTTCTATTAATCTACATCCTGCCACATGCCTTTTACCTCTTTCCCATTCTCTGCGTCAGACTTGCTCTGTATCTGACTTGTGTCTCCTTGCCTCTCTTCTCAGAGTTCCTCTCTCTCTCTCCCCCCAGAAATCCTGCCTATTCTCTTCTGCACAGCTATTGGCCATTCAGCTCTTTATTAAACCAATCGGAAGACACCTTAGTCAAAGACACATCTTTACAGTGTACCAGGAGATTAACCCACAACACATTCCCCTCCCAGGGTCTTAGAGTCTCCTCTGTGAAGAACTAAGTACCCAGATTAGGTAACAGTGTACACCCAGTAACTCAGAAGCTCCACCTTGCTGCCTTCCACTTAACAGGCACAAGAGTCATCCAAGAACATAAATAACTACCCTTTGAGTCCGCCTCATAAGATATCATGTCTTAGCTCTTTAATTTTAAAGTCACTGGGAACTTTATATTTTAATTAATGAGCCATGTTTTATAAGGCAGTGAGAAGCATTTCTGTCAATTAGCATTAGGTCATGTGTGTGTGTGTGTGTGTGTGTGTGTGTGTGTGTGTGTGTGTTCTAAATCTGTACTTGTACCGCAGGTGGGTGAACAGTGACCTCTTTTCTCAGGTTATTCATATAGACTTTGTCACTCCACTGTGCTCACTCTTTGCCATCGCCCTGTCAAGGGACAACTAGAATATCAACACCTGCTCTCCCTTGACCCAGCCGTGGCAAATCCAATTTCCCTCATAACAGCATCACCCAGAGTGCCACCTCTGCTAGCCAGGCCTTGCAGCCAAGTTTGAAAATGGCAGTTGCCTGTGTGAGACTGGCACCCATGACGTGGGGTGAGGGGTGTATACTGCCTCTTGGATTGCAGCCCAGTCCCCAGAGTCAGACTGCCAGCTGAAATCCCTGGCTCCATCATTTCCTGGCTGTGCAACCTTGAACACGTCATTTCTTTCCTCTCACCTCTAACTTCTCGCTGTGTGAAATTGGATGGTGATTAACACTCTCCTCATCGGAGTTTTAAAATGATCAGATGAAACTGTAGTGTGCTTTAAAGGACCTGGCTTCATGGGAGGTATTCAGCAAAGTAAATGACTGCTAGGGTTCTGCTCTTTGTATGTGCACTTTTGTAGAGGGCAGGGGAGGAGGCCAAGGCCACAGGGTGAAGGTGAGCCAGCTTAACACCCACACGCTGGGTACCTCTGCCACAGAATCCCACAGTCATCTGAGGAGGACTGAGCAACAGACCAAAGCCTATCTCACGCAGGAAAGAGAATTTGGATGTCCAAGCTGTTTCTTAGAATGGACACCATATCAGGAGAACCAGGGTGGCAGAAACAACTCAAAATCAACTGAGCATTCAACCTGACAAAGGATGGACGTGGTCCTGGGATGCCATGGGATGATATTTCTGTAGGCTGTGAATATGTATTCCTCTCATTGGTTAACAATAAAAGCTGTTTGACCAATAACCATACAGGATAAGGTTAGGTAGAACAATCAAAATGAGAACTCAGAAGAGGAGGGTGGAGTAGGGAGAGATGTAAGCCAACTGCTCAAGAAGCAAGATGCCAACAGACAGGTAAAGTCATGGCCACATGACAATACATAGATTAATAGAAATGGGTTAATTCAAATGTAAGAGCTAGTTAGTAATAAGCCTGAACTATAGGCCAAGTATTTTGTAATTAATATTAAGTTTCTGAGTGATTATTCAGAAGTAGCTGTGGGATGGAGAGGGACAGAGAAACCTCCATTTACCATGGGGCCTGGGTGGAAACAGTTCTAAAGATAGACAGACAGCTAAGGAAACTTATTTGGGGACTAAAGAGGTGGGAATAGGGGAAACAGACCCAGAATGTCATGACAACAAGACCAAGGTTTTTAAAGCCCGAGATTGACTGTAGAACGCAGGCCACCCACTGGGTTGCTGAGTTCTCAGCAAAGGATTGTGACCTTGTTGGTTCTGGGCACACGCACACTAAACTAGCCAGACTACCCAAGACGACAGAGCAAAATGCACACCAGGAAAACACAGAAAATGATTCTGCAGCTAGAGGTTGAAGAGATGCCCAGTGCCTTAGAGCCCTTGCTGCTCTTCCAGAAGCCGAGTTCAGTCGCCAGCACACACGTCTGGCAGCTCACAGATGCCTGTACCTCCACCTCCAAGGGACCCGTCTCCCTCTTCTGGCTCTCAAGGGTATCTGTGCATCTTTATGTAAAGAGGAGAGAGCACAACAGAAGGGAGCCCTCAGCCCTCTTCTTCCCATTGTAGGGAATAGAGTCCACCCCAGGTGTCCCAGTTCAGATCGAAAGGAACAAAGGAGTCTCAGAGGAAAAGACAAAGGTGTTATTGTTGGTGGTGACAATAAAACGGACAAGGAACAATGCTACCCTGACTTTCCATCTGTGACCATCGTACAGAGTCAGAGGTGGGCAATCTGTCCTCCCAACTAAACAGACTCACCTGTTACTGTGGCAATTCTAAGCCACGTTCAGTGTATGTCAGTGTGGTAGAGCACCAAGACCCAGCCAGGACACACTAGAGAGGTTCTGCACATGCCTCCCAGTGACGATTTACATCATAAGCCCTGTGCTACAGCTGACACACACTGAGACAGGCCCAACGCGGTGCGAGGCTCGGTTCCATCACACTAGCTGAAAGGCCCATCAGAGCCGGCACTTCAGTCCACCTTATTAAATGAACTCTTCTCTCTTCCTGCCTACAGTCACGGGCTGTGCACAGTGAGCTTTCAAGGGACACTGAGTGGCAGCCATGTGGCAGCCCCAGTGTCAGAGATTTCCTGGGGTCTTCCCGGGGTCCCACTGAGTATCTGTAATTCACCTCTTTCCAGGCCGTCTAGTGGTCTCTGCTCGCTCCAAAGAACCACACTGCCACCTGCTGGCAAAACAGGCAAGTGGGCCTGGGATGCTATAGGATGTCCTGGAAATTCCCGGTGCCTGTCTCTGGGGATGATATCCTGAACCCTGGAGGTCTACCCCGCTGGTGTGAAGAAACCCTGTTCTGTTCCCTTTGGCTTTCCCTGCTTGTTCTCTTCTTCTCTTGTTGAGAAAAGTGCGTCCTCCAGCTCCCCTCCTGGGATCAGGGAGCATGACGGTGGAAAGAGCCAGACACCTTGGTCCCCACACATACATCTCACCTCTTTCCAACGAGATTCTCTACAGAACTTAACACCAGGTCACAGCACCCAGAAGGGCATAGTCGGATACTCCATTATGAGAGTTTCTGTTTGTTTCTCATGTCAATAATCAGGATGCATTTTACAGTCGTGAAGATGCCGGGTGAAAACCTTTGACATCTGAAGACGCCGAGCAAGCACTACTGTATTGGTCAATAGGTGGATGGCATAGTATGTGAATTGCATCTCAGTAATGCTGCGATGACATTTTTGTAAATGTCTCAGGTTGGTTTGAAAGGCAGGGTGTATACAAAGCTTTACTATGCAGCAACATGATCTACAGGTGCTTTCTCCTTGGGCCCTCACAATCAAACAGGAGGCAGGACCACCAATCTTCATAGGGAACAGGGACCCAAAGGCTGTCCAACGACGCAACTCAGATACAGCGAGGTCTGCCCTGGAATATGTTCCTAACCACTGTAATTCTCTCTTGTTATGTGTTACTTCTAAAAGAAAAAGCCAAAATCAAATTTTCTCTAGGAAGAGGAAAAAACAAAGCCTTCTCTTTTGAGTTTAAGAAAAAATATATTGGGACTAGGTGCTGGGGGAATTGACTCAGACAATAAGAGCAGTTGTTGCTCTTGCATTGGTTTTAGCACCCACATGGTGGCTCACAACTGTCTATAACTCCAGTTCCAGGAGATCTTACCCCCTCTTCTGACCTCATCAGGCACCATGTGGTGCACTTACATACACACAGACAAAATACTCATCCAGTTAAAACAATAAAATAGGTTTAATTAAAAATAGGTAGATATTAGGACTGGGAGATTAATGGGGAAAATGCACAGTATGTGAAATGTCCTGGGTTCAATACCTAGCAATGCAAAAAACATATACTTATGTTAGGTGAGTAGATTAATGATATATGATTAATAGAAGGCAAATAGGTAGGAAGACAGGCAGGTGTTATGTTACAGACGTTATGCTAGAAAGCAACCAAAATGCCTTTCAATAGGTGACTGGTTTACAAACTGATATATCTCTGCACTAGACTATTACTCAGTGACTGAAAAAGATGCTTTTGAGCTCTTGCCTGTTCTGCACAAAGGTCTCGGTTCAACCCTCCTCAGCAGAGACAGAGAAAACTCTATCAAGTCACAAAAAGACATGGATGAACTTTAAGTACATGCTGCTGATGAGAGAGTGCATCTGAACATCCTATGTACTACACAGCTCCAGCTATGCATCGTCTGGAAAAAACAAAACTTCAGAGGCGGTGAAAAGACCAGTGGCTGCCAGGAGCTGGAAGGAAAGACATGAGAGAGGCGTGAATGGGGAAAGGAGTCAGGTGGCGGAACTAAGTCTGTAAGATATCGTCATGGTTTTAGAACACAAAGTACTTATCAAACCCATTGAGCCTTACAGAATGAAGACTGAACCTATGTAGCAATAAATAAATAAATAAGCCAAGATTGTTACTGGAAAGGGGGGTGATGATGCCAGTCAAAGAATCCCAAGCTAACTCTGAAAGATTTTGATTACATTCCTTTATTATAAGGGGCAAACTCACAGAACAGGAACAAGACATCCAACCTCAGGTGTGTAATAAAGGAACCAGAGAGAGCGAGCGAGCCCTGGGTGGGCTGGTGGATTTTCTCTAGGTACCCAAAAGCTCACGCCCTAACCTGGTCCAGCCTCTTAAAGGTTATTTGCTGAAGGAGGCTCCCCATCTCCTCCCCGTTTTGTCTAAATAAGAGAGTTCCAAACCCAATACAAAACTATATACACTAGGAACAGATATCAAGTATAAAATTAGGATTACAACCAGCATAAACAATATTAAGCAAGGAACATATGTTAAATGTTTTAATAATCATTTTATCCTAAGGAGTCTAAATCTTGTAATGGAAATAAGCTTGGCTAAATCATAAGAGGAAGGTAACTATGACTACCTAATCTTTAACCCCATCGAAGGCCTGAGAAGGGAGATAATATTACTTGAGTAGGCAGGAAGTGCAATCAAACAGCTTCCAAAATGTGCAGTATATGATAAAGGCAATGGGATACCTGAGTAATCACCCAAAGTCTCATTTGCAGTGTAGACGCAACCAACTTTGCTAAGGCCTAGAGTAACTGACAGACTATTTTTAGAGGCAGGAAAATTTTTAGAACTTACTCTGTCTTGGCAAGCGTTGCCAGTCTTTTCCCTTGTGTCCTGCTTATCAAGTATGGACACCATAGGCTTTATCAGTGGTCGAGGCATGGGCAATTCCTTGCCCAAAGGCCAGTTATGCAGAATGTGGCCTAAGATCCTTCAAAGAAATGAAACAGTCATATTCAAATGACAGGGGGGAAAAGTGGGGTCTAAACCACTTTTTAAAATGAAAGAATGGAACTGATAAGCCAAATAAAAGAAAGCACATTAAACAGTGACAAAGGCAGCCTCACAGTGGCCCAGGTTACCAATCACAACACCGATACTAGAGCTGAGCAGTCAAATCGCATGTGTGGTGGGCAATAGTGAATCAAGCTTCTCATCCATGAACAAGGTAGCTGATGAACAAGAAGACATACCTTGCTCATGGATTGGAGTTGGAGACAACAGTTTGTATCATATTTAGCCTAACACAGTCACATATAGCTGGTTACATGTAAAAGCATTTGTACAAATATAAAAATATATTATATGGCTTTGTATAGATATACAGATATACATATGGCTTTGTATCCCTGCACCAGCTGAAAGGGTCTAGAAGCAGTGATAATCCAATAATCAATAGCCAAGAATCCATCCTTAGTAGAAGAGCTGTTTTAAATTCCTTCCATAGGAATTTAAACTCCTTAAAAATGGCTGACTCAATGATTAGTCAGGAAATAGACTGCACAAGTAAGTCTAAAAGCATGGTGTAATACCAGGAATAAGGCAAGGGACACAGAAACCAATGGAAAGAGAATAACCAAAGATGGAACAACTTGAGAAATAAAATAAAGTAGCATAAATTACCATCCAAAATACAACAGGTCTATGTGGAAATGAAAAAAATAAATGTAAGAAAAGAGATATGGCCAAGCGGTTCTGGCACACACCTTTAAACCTAGGACTCGGGATGCAGATGCAGGCAGGTCTCTGTGAATTAGAGGCCAGCCTGGTCTATAAGAGCTAATGCCAACAGCCAAGGCTATACAGAGAAACCCTGTCTTGAAAAACCAAAAGAGAGGCGGGGAAGAGAGATCTCCCATGTGGAATATTTTCAGACAAGTTCTGTAGATACTCACTCTTCAAGAAGGCTAAGTGTAACTCTGCATTCAAGTCTGACCTACATGTAGTGACTTATTTCAAAAGAATATAGTACCAAGGAAGGAATTAACTTTACAGTGAAGAAATATGAGCAAACCCTCCTCAGTCCAATGGCCAAGGTCCACACCAACAGCGACAGGCTGTCTTGCTGGTGTGTCCCTTTGTTCTGATGTTGTAGAATGGTACTTTATCTTCGTGGAAAATATAGAACCACAGGTTAATCATACGAAAATCCCAACATAGGGACAGTCTACAGAATAGCTGGTCTATATTCTTCAGAACTGTCAATGTCATCAAAACAAAGAGAGAAAATGTCACAACCTATAGGGACATGACAGCTAGGTGCTGATTTTTGTCACCCTGTTGTGAGATGGCACCACTTGGGAGGAGTGGGAACGCAAGGCACTGCTGCACCAGATTGCCCTGTGGGCAGCCTATGTGACGTTTTCTTGCTTGATGATTTGTAGAAGGACCTACTCCAATGTGGGTGGTGCCGTCCCTGTGCAGGTGGTCCTGGGGTACACAAGAAAGCAAGCTGAGCAAGTAGGGAAGAGTGGACCAATAAGAAGTGATCTTCTGCCTTGGCTTCCCTCAATGAACTGTGACCAGAGATAAGAGCAACATAAAATAAATAGAACAGTAAAACGTAATCCTCAGACCAGAAAAAAGTACAAGATAAACACTTAAAAAATTGAATGAAGAATGGTCTCTGGTTATTAATAATGCATCTTGGGAGCTCAGTCCAGCGCTCCGATGTGGGTCTCCGTCTCCATCTCCGTCAGTCGCTATATGGTGACACACAAGATAGTCATCAGTCTGACCACGGGACAAGGCCATCCCAGGCACCCTCTCCTCCACTGCCCAGGGTCCCAGCTGGGGACATCCCAGTGGACACCTGGGAACCCCTCCAGAGCCAAGCCTCCTGCCAACCCCAAAATGGCTCCCTTAATTAAGATATCTCCCTCCCTGCTCCCACATCCGCCCCTCCTCCATCCCAACCATCCTACTCCCCCAAGCTCTCCCCAACTCTCCCCTCTCCCCCTTCTCTCCCCCCTCCCCCTCCCCCTACCCCACCGCTGCCCCCACTGCCATGCTCCCAACCCTTGCCTGGCGATCCTGTCTGCCTCCAATCTCCAGGAGATGGCTCTCTCTGGACTCACCCACCACGCAGCCTCCCCAGGATCGCGAACCATTGGCTCAATGTCCTTTGTTTATGGATAGAATCCACTAATGAGTACGGGAGAAGGGAGAGTATGAGCGGGGAGGTAGGGACCACGAGGGGTTGGTCCACCCACTGAGACAGTGTGCCGGAGCTAATGGGAGCTCACCAGGTCCGGCTGGAATAGGACTGAGTGAGCATGGGATCGAGCGGGACCCTCTGAATGTGGCTGACGGTTGGGCGGCTGCGTGGCCAATGATGATGGCACTGGGATTTGGCTCTGCTGCATGTAGTTCATTTAAAAATATAACGTATAATTAAGAAATATAGGTTAATAGATAGTCATCTATAATAGTCAAGTTTGTAGTCATGTTAGTTAGATTTTCTAGATCTATAGAGATAAATTTCAGTTAAATAGGCATTCTTCATATCTTTCAAAGACTACAGAATATGGCATTTAATGTTTTAATAATTTAGGGCTTTTCATGACAATGAGACACATCTGTTCCTGGCAGCACCAAGCTACTTCAAGAGGAAAATGGGAATTAAAGAGGCTCCTTAGCCATTTGGGCAAGAAAGTGCTCTTGCCTGGACTGTTGCATAAACTGGACATGAAGAACCCATAGAAAGAGGACTGCTGAACTTGCCTAAAGCTTTATGGAAATGTCTGCTGGATACTATGGGCCTGTAGGCTGAAGATAGATGCCTTAACAGTACAGAAAAACTTTGGGTGACTGTACAGGCAGCGAGATGTCTCTGTCATTTCTAGAGTTTTGGAAGTTGCTTATTTCTTGTTTACTCGGGTAATACTATATCCTTCTGGAGTCTTTGATGGAGTTGAAGAATGGATAGTTATTATTATAATTTTCCATTGTTATGATAAAAGATAAAATAGATCTAAATATTGTAACTGTAATTCTTGCTTGATAACTGTTTTGTTATATGCAATTTTACTATGTTAAAGTGAAAGCCTTTCTTTTTGTTTAAACAGAAAAGGGGAAATGGTGTAGGAGATCCTTCTTTCTATGTGTTGCTTTCATTGGTTGAATAAAGAAACTGCCTTGGCCTTTTTATAGGGCAGAATTTAGATAGGTGGGGAAAAGAGAATTGAATGCTGGGAGAAAGAAGGCAGGCAGAGAGAACCGCCATGGAGTCTCCAGAGTCAGACATGCTGAATCTTTCCTGGTAAGCCACGGCCTCGTGGTAAACACAGATTAATAGAAATGGGTTAGATCAAGATGTGAGAGTTAGCCAAAAAGAGGGTAGATATAATGGGCCAGGCAGTAATTTAATTAATACAATTTCTGTGTGGTTATTTGGGGGGTTAAGCTAGCCGGGCACTGGGAATGCGACCCATTCCTCCTACAACACATTAACCCTAAAAATACTTTGCCCAACAAATAGCAGGAAGCAGTTTGGAGAAAATAACAACACAATTTTCAAAATGATTGTTTATAAATGTCTGTTTTCATTTAAAGTGTGTTGATTAGAAGTGATCAATTTTTTAAAAAAAAATGGGGGGTATGACATAAAAATGAATACTTTACTTTGGTATGGACTTTGGCTTATTGATACAAATTTAAGATCAATTTTTATATGTATATTTCTGTTCTTGTTTAAGGTATTATGTTTATACAGTTCATTTTAAAATGTAATGTATAATTAAAATTACACATTAATAGATAGTAATTTATAACAGTCAAACTTGTAGTTATATTAGTTAGGTTTACTAGATACACAGAGATATATTTTAGTTAGATATTCTTCAACACATAAAAGACCTACAGAATACAGCGTTTAAAAGGTTTTAAGAACTTAGACTTTTCTCTACAATGAGACATGTCTGCTCCTGGCAGCACCAATTACTTCGAAAGGATGATGGGCATCAAAGAGGATCCTTATGGAGTTTGATAGCCATTTGGGCAAGAAAATGTTCTTGCGTGGACTGCTTGATGGTATGCTGTATGAACTGGACATGCAGGATCCACAGAAAAGGGACTACTGAACTTTCCCAGTGGTGGGATGGTCCTTCAGAGTTCCTGCTTTACAGAGGAAACTGTCAAACATTCTTCAAGATACAAGAAAGTAACTGACAAACTGCCAATATAGGCAAAACAGCCTTTCCAACTTCCTGCTTCATGGAAAAGTCTGCCAGATACTATGGTCTGAATATGTAGGCTGAAGATGGATGCCCCAACATTACAGAAGAACTCTGGGTGACTGTCCAAGCAGCAAGATGTCTCCGTCAATTCTAGAGTTTTAGAAGTTGCTTTCAATGCACTTCCTGTTTACTTAGGTAATATCATATCCTTTTGGGTTTTTTGATGGAGTTGAAGACAGGGAGTCATAGTTTTCCTTAGTCATGATAAAAGACAAATCAGAGCAAGGCAGTGGTAGTGCACACCTTTAATCCCAATACTTGGAATCTTTGTGAGTTTGAAGCCAGCCTGGTCTGTAAGAGCTAGTTCCAGGACAGGCTCCAAAGCTATAGAGAAACCCTGTCTAATTTAAAAAAAAAAAAAAAAAAAGATAAATTAGATATGAAACTTTCCAAATACAAATAAACCAAATATTGTAACTATAATTCTTGATTTATAACTGTTTTATTATATGTAATTTTACTATGTTAAAATTAAAACCTTCCTTTCATTTAGACAGAAAAGGGGAGATGATATAGGATTCCCCTCTGTATGCTATGAAAATGTTTTATTACCATTGGTTAATAAAGAAGCTGTTTTGGCTTATGACAGGGCAAATAAAGCCAAGCAGGAAATCAGAACAGAGATATAGAGTAGGCGGAGTCAAAGAGATGCCATGTAACTGCCGAAGGAGGAAGATGCCAGGAACCTTTCCAGTAAGCCCCCGCTTCATGGCAATGCACAGATTAATAGAAATACACCTGAGTTATTGACCAAACAGTGTTGTAATTAATACAGTTTTGTGTGATTATTTTGATCTTGGAAGCCAGGAAACAAATGAGCAATCTCTGACTACATTTGTCCTATTCCTTTGCTTTAGTTTCTGTCTTTGGAGAAAACTGTATAAATGTTTAGTTTGTTGTCCTTCAATGTCACATTCTCTTAGTGTTTTTTATTCATTTTGACTTTTGCGTGTTTTGTGTATGCCGGAGCATTTGCACACACAAAGGGGTCATAGGTTGATATCAGAGATCTTTCTCAATTGCTCTCCACCTCAGTTCTTTTAGACAGGGTCTCTCACAGGGTCATCCCATCTCTGCCTCCTGGAACCGCAGGCACACCCTGACTGGCCTGGCTTTTAATGTGAGTGCCAAAGCTCCAAACTCAGATCCTTGGGCTTGGAGCAGAGAGCCCTTGAGTGACAGCCGCCCCTACTCCTGCTGACTCTTTACAATTTCCTCGTTCCTTTTCTGTTTGCTTAACGTAGCATCTGCTATGCTTCTCCTCTCTTGTATTCTTATAAGCCTGAAGTTTTTAAGTGTTTTCCATCTCTTTCTATGGCATATCCCTGTGGTGTGCTCCATTCTTGGCATATAATCCTGCGGATTTTCAAATGTTTCTAACTTCTCACCTCCATCATTTGTCATGTTTTCATAATCATGGTTGACTGCCCCAAACTTCAGGAAAGGAGACTTGAACTAAGATCATTTTTATTATCTGAGACTCCACAACAATTCTTTTCTCTTGATGTTGTGAAGCGTTCAAAAACGCAGCACCTACCTTGGGAGCTCCCTGGGCTCTGATCCCAGCTGGACAAATTTCCTTCATCTCTGCCTGTTCTAATCCTGTTTGGGTCTATTCTCAGGACTAACTCCTGTTTGGATCTTTTCTCAGCAGTTGCTCTTGTGATGTGGAAAGTCCTTCTTTGTATGTGTTGTTTTTATTGATTAATAGAGAAGCTGATTTCGGTCAATGGCTTAACAGAGTAAAGCCAGACTGAAGAGATATATAGAGAAAGAGTAGGCAGAGTCACAGAGACGCCATGGAGCCACCAGAGGGGAAAGACACGGAGCTGCCAGTTGGAGCCTTGCTGGTAGGCCAAGCCTTGTGCCAAAATATAAAATAATGGAAATGGGTTAATTCTAAATGTAAGAGCTAGCTAGCAATACGCTGAAGCTATTGGCCAAACAGTATTGCAATTAATACAGATTTCTGTGTGATTATTTCAGGAATCTAAGCAGCTGGGAAACAAACAAGCACCCTCTGCCTACACTCCTATTTGGGTCTATCCTCAGCACTGTCTCCTATTTGGGTCTATCCTCAGGATTATTCCCTGTTTGGGTCTATCCTCAGCAGTTTCTCCTGTTTGGGTCTATCCTCGGGATAATCTCCTGTTTGGGTCTAGCCTCAGCAGCTTCTCCTGTTTGGGTCTAGCCTCAGCAGCTTCTCCTGTTTGGGTCTATCCTCAGCACTGTCTCCTATTTGGGTCTGTCCTCAGGAATTATCTCCTGTTTGGGTCTATCCTCAGCAGCTTCTCCTGTTTGGGTCTATCCTCAGCAGCTTCTCCTGTTTAGGTCTATCCTCAGCAGCTTCTCCTGTTTGGGTCTATCCTCAGCACTGTCTCCTATTTGG